>JAKGSA010000033.1:1156749-1192894 GCA_033558755.1 Philaethria dido | reverse complement strand
CACACTGTATTTTGATAAACTATATATGTATTTTTTACTATTGCCTACAGATCTCTACCAGTATTACAAAAAACTGTAGAAGCGCTGTTCAACGATAGATCAGGATCAGTTTACCCTGGAACCTGTAAAGTATTTACATCCTCCAAGCGTCAGTCAAAAATATGTAAAAAAGAACCCGCGCTATCTAATATTTTAATAACTGCTAAGCAACAAGCCATCGCAGCTTGTGAAGAAACTTTTCAATATGATAGATGGAATTGTTCACTTGTTTTTAACAGAAAAGCTAAGAGAGGTATTTTTAAAAGGATTTATAGAGAAACTGCGTTCATATACGCTTTGATTGCAGCTTCAATAACACACACAGTAGCCAGAGGATGTTCTTCAGGTGAACTCACCAAGTGCTCCTGCCTAGTTAGTTTTAAAAACGCTTCTACTCAAATGCGAGGAGGTTGCGGAGATGACTTCAAGTATGGCAAAAGATTTACAAAGAACTTCCTCGAGTGGAAACAAGCAGGTTCTGATCAAATAGCGGAAATATTGAAACAAGATATCATAGTAGGTATTGACTCTGTCGGGGAGCAACTTCGAGAAGTTTGTAAATGCCATGGTTTCTCAGGGTCTTGCACGACAAAGACTTGCTGGAAGAGATTGGGTCCATTTAATTCTGCAATGGGATTATTAAAGAAACACTACCACCACGCCACTAAGAAGAAACTACTTAATTACACGACGAAACGTGCTATTTCACTGCAAAAGAGGAAAAAATTGAAGATGGACAGGAAAAATTTGGTATATTTACAGAGAACTCCCAACTTATGTCTTAGCACCAAAGGACGAAGCTGCAAAGATAGACATAACTGTGCTACACTTTGCTGTGGCAGAGGCTTTACTGTTACAAAGAAATCAATAAGTTCTAGATGTAACTGCAAGATGGTAGACTGTTGTGTGGTGAAATGTGATACTTGTATGAAAGAAGTTGAATTTTTCACATGCAAATAATTTTCCAGTTTATGTTATAAAGAATGTTTTAGTAAAAATATTACTGTGATATATAGAATATAAGGATAAAGGAAGCTAATATAAATGTCATGATCTAAAAGTGGGTAGAGATAGGTAGGTATGGTCCCATATTGTAAAAATATATTCAGAAAATTAGTACCGCTGTATTATACTTTTGAATAATATATGAGTACAAAGATACTGTGTTTATCCGAAAATATAGCTAAGCTAAATGTATATTTGTTTATCTATATTGAGTAAACGAGCAAAAACGTTTTATATAGAAACAGCAGATCGTACTTATTTTAATATTATTTGTAAAAGTGCTTTGGAAATACCTGAATAGTTATTTTTAGCAACCTGAGTTAAATGATAATAATAAATATATAAAAACTTATATATTTATGTACATGACATGAAATCTGTATACGAATTAATAGGTTCTTATTAATAAATAATTATTTGTTTTCCTTTCCCTTCGACTTGTATTTTACGAGGTGATAAGTTCATAATTTTTCTATCCTCTTGGGAGCATACACTCAATAGGTGGCATAAAAGCTCTCCATTTTGTCTAATCACATCTCGGTAGTACTATTTCATTGTAGAAATGAAAAATTCCTTAAACTGGAATTTAAACACGTTACGTATAACTTTCCCACTACTTATCATTGTATGAACTAGTGTTTCCGTTGACGCGTTAATAACGCGTTGTCTTTAGCAATGTACATATATGTCACTTTATATAAACATGGTAGTGTGTATAACAATAATTTTATTAATTTAATATATTTTTTATATATAATTTGAAAATATATTATCTTTGTGCACTCCTACGCTATATAAACTATAAGTATGCCAAGTTTCATGCTCCTCCGTCCACGTAATTTTCGTAAAAAGGGGTACAAAGTTTTTACTTCGCGTTTATAGGGAAAAAACTTAGTAGCTTTTATTATCAAAATTATGCGATAGAAGGAGTAAGAGATTAGGCATAATTCGAAGGGTCATATGTGCCCTGGTACAAATGCAAAAGCACAACTGTACAGTAGAGCGACAAAGGAGTCATTTACTAATAATGACAAAATTAAAACCTATAATAGTCTTTAAGCGACTATCAAAAAATTAGGAGGTACTCAATTTGACTGAATTTTTTTAAGCGTGTTTTTTCTGGGTGACTTTTTATTGGGTGATCCAAAATTGATGATTCTTTTTTTGGATGATAGCTAGTGCTTCTGCTGTAGTCCCATTTAAATTAGATAAGATCTGACAAGCAGTTTATGAGTTATTCGTAATAATTTTACTTTTTAGTGCATTTTATTTAAAGTCGGTATTCTTTTTTTTATTTTTATTATTGAAAACGAACTTTAGATATTACAATAAAGTTCCATCTATTAACGTATGAAAGCTTTGCAATGGAAAAGTCATCTCTCTCAAGCTTACTACATTTTACGATAGATGCCGCTACCGTCTAAATAAAAGATTACTAATTATATTTGATATATTCCAATAGATGGCGCTTAACTGACATTTCATTGAAAAAAATAAATAAAAAAAATATGTTATCTGTATTATATTAAAAAATATATATACTATCTAATTGTACATATAATTGAATTTAAAAAATATATTTTTACAATAATTCGAACAAGAGCACTTTTTTAAGTTAAAAAGGCATTCTGATATAAAGGACAAAATTGTAAATTATTAATAAAATGATAAACATTTTGAAGTTTCTGAAGTCAAGTTGCATTAGCGTGAAGTCTGGATTCCTGGTACCCAGTCGAGATTAATGCGATTTGCAACACTAACATTTTACAACGCGCGAATGAAGACGCATGGGCGATAAGATCGATTTAATTCGATCGAGAAATATTATATGCGTGGAAAACATCAACACGATAGCATATTGCGTAAGTTTTTATTTTGTACGTTTTGTTGCTGTTATGTTACTTATGAAATGCTTTATGCTTTAGTTTATAGCAGGTTCAAATTACCTATGTGTAAGGGAATTTTATATTTAGTTATCATTAATAAATAATGTTGATAACTTTGCTGACTTTTTGCGTGCGACTGCAAACGTGACAGGTTGTGGGTTCGGTTCCCACTCCAGGAAATGTAAAAGTTTAGTATTTTCATTTCCTAGGTTTGGTAACAAGGCAAAGCGCGGGGTTGAGTACCACCACTCAGTACGCAATGCCTCAATTCGGCGGAAAGTGGGGAACGGAGTGTCTCAACACTACGTTTTCAGGTTCCCTCTGCCTACCCTGCTATATGCAGGATACACCGTGAAGTTAAAAAAATATATTTTAGTTATGCGCTTTTTCCTACAAAGTAGGGATATCTGAGGGAACCTGGTGTCAAGACACTTTGTTTTCCAATTTTCATCTGAATTCGAGACATAGCGTTTAGTGACGAAATTCAACACCGCCACTGAACCGCAGAGAAACGAAAATAATTTCAGCATGATTATTCCCAATGGGTATAAAACCTACAGCCTATCAATTTCCATATATTTGTCTCAATTTTGAAATTTCTTTTAAAATTAGTTTAAGACGTAGCTCTTCTCGGTTTTATTATCTCTGCAACTTTGGTTACTTTTAAGCAAAATATAGTCATAAGCATAAACTAAAACAAATTAAAAGAATGAATGAATGATTGAAATTTAAAAATCGTATTAGTGCAATAAAAATGCTTTTCACTTTAATGATGTACAAATATAGTGAATTAAATATTGTGATAAGGTTCTTTATTTTTTACGCTAGTAGCATCAACATGGAGCGATTGGATCTGTCCAACTGTATGCAATGTTTATTGGTACAAATCTCTTTTGTGGTAATGTAATGTAATAGTTTATTGGCATGAAAAAAGAAAGTGCCGTATTTGACAGCAACTATACATAATATGTGCTATCGTGCTCTATATGAGACTATGCAACTAATGCGAGTCTTATGAGGGTCAAAATATTTTTTTAAGCGTCATCTCGAAGCTGTTTCCCGCATCCCGAAACCTGAAGCGAACCCCGTGTCAGTTACGTTCAGCACTTCCAGAATTCGAGACATCGCGAGTTAAGTGGCGGATCTCATCGCCACTTCTCGTCGTCTCATCGTCTTACTAAAGTTTCTTCTGTTCTTCCCCTATGTGTGCATAGAACTTACGTGATCATCCTACTATCGCGTTTACAATTAGATGCTGTCACACTGTGCCACAATGGTTTCAACAAAATACAATTTTTTTTTTAACTTCACGCTCTATCCCGCATATAGCGGGGTAGGCAGAGGGAACCAGAGAACCTAGTGTTAAGACACTCCATTCTCTTCAACATTTCCGTTCCCCACTTTCCGCCAAATTGAGGCATTGCGTGTTGAGTGGCGGAACTTAACGCCTCGCTATATATAAATACAAATAATGAATCTATAATTATTAAAATTAATTAAAAGAAAAAAAACAAAGTCAAATAACATCAGTAAAACATAAAAACAACTTATCTAACACAATAATCACTAATGAATAGCACGGGAGTGTATTACCAACTTAAATCTCCTAAAGACGGGTCTACATTATAATTATGACGCCTATAATATTGACCCATAAACAATAATGGCCGACCACAAAATTGCGGTTTGTTTTCGATGCCAACGCACATAATATCTATCGATATTAATCTAAAAAAAGTTTACAAAAAGGGCAGCGCTGAGATTTATTTATTTATTGACCTCGGGTGGAATTACTTTGGGTTTCACTCGAACATGGTTTATGTTTGAATTGTATTAATTGTTAATAAATTATTAAAAATGTGATTTATCGCCATTATTGCATAACAGGGTTGATGAGAGACCTAGTGTTAAGACACTCCGTTCTTTCTCTTCGACTTTGCAGGTTAGATGATTGTCAGAAAGGTCAATGCTTCTTCGCGCAAAAATTACTGAACTGATTTTACAGTAATATTGCTTAGCCATCTAACTTAAATAACTTATAGACTACAATTTATAAAGATTTAGTGTATTGCTGTCATATTCTTTTCTCTTGGTTTTTGTCTTTATATTTTCATATTTACTTAATAAAAGTAATAAATAATTGTATTTATCATTGTATTGGAGGCTATTGTGGTGCAGTAGTGCAAAATTTGGTTGTAAATGCGAATAATTTTGGATTCGATCCCCACTGGGGGAATAATTATATCTACAATATTTTCATTTCCCTGGTGTAGTGAGACAAAGTACAGCGTTGAGTTCCGCTACTATACAAAAATGACTAGATTTCGGATTTGCGGAAAGAACGGAGTGTCTTGACACTGGGTACTCTTTAACTACCCTTCTATGTGAAAAAGCATGAAGCTAAAAAATATATGTTATAAGAAACGAATATAAAAATTATGAATTCGTGATCTCACACACATAGTACCGGAGCCGGAGTTCGTCATTCACCGGGACAGTGCCAATAAAAACCGTGTTAGGTCGACCAATTACAGACTATTAAACAAATCCTTTATAGCTTAATGTAATACCTGATTCTAAAATATTACCTTTTTGTTTTTTTCCTAATCAAAAACTTTTTTTATGAACTTTTGTTATATCGATTTTTGTCTTTTAATGATGATTGATTTTTAGTTATTTTATACTATTTAGAGTCTTTTTATGTTGCTTTGACTGGATAATAAATACAAACTTTTGAATTAAATTATTTTTATCGGATTAATCATCTATATTTTGGTATTCGAGAATATAGAAAAACAGATATTTTGGCAAAGCGCGGCGTTGAGATCCGCCACTCAACACGCAATGCCTCAATTTGGCGCAAAGTGGGGAACGGAAATGTTGAAAGAGAATGGAGTGTCTTAGCACTAGGTTCTCTGGTTCCCTCTGCCTACCCCGCTATATGCGGGATACAGCGTGAAGTTAAAAAAAAAATAATAATCATTCCTCCAAATAGAGATAAAAAAACTCACAATCTCTTCCTTTAATAGTCTGATTATATTTCGAACACACATAAAAATATAAAAATGAGTAATATTTAATAAATATATAATTTAATGTATTTCCAATACATTATTTATACTATTACAAAATTGGGGCCAACGCAGTGGGACAACGCCTGACTGTAGACGCGATTGGTTGTAGGTTCGATTCCCACTGGAGGCTATAATTATGTTTAAATTATTTTCATTTCTCTGCTATGGTAAGAAAGTCTGGCGTTTAGCAAGCGGAGAACGGAGTGTCTTGACACTATATACACACTGACTACCCTGCTATGCGATGTACTCGTAGAGCGGGAATCTGCTTTTTTAATTACAAACTTTTAGCTATCTGACTAGCCCTCGATCTTTTCCATATAAATTTAAGCTATAGTTATCATATTTAACACTCCATTACTTTCGAAAAAAAATGTCAAAAGTTTATCCTGCACGTATATAATATTGTATTTAATATTCTATATCTTTTAAAATTTATATTTAATTTTTTTATGTGTATGTGTAGAAATAACTTATTTAGTATAGAAAAGTACCCAATAACAATGAACTGTGAATGAGTTTGTCATTACATTCATATTAATATTTATTGCCTAAATATATTATTAAAATGTAAAAAAAAAATGCTATCGTGGCCCAGTGGTGGCGTTTTACTGTAAACGCCTTTCGTTCTGGGTTTGATTCTCACCCGGGGTAATGGTTTTTTTTCTTTTTCTTCGCTCTGGTGATACAAATCGCGGCGTTGAGTTCCATAAGCACGTAATGCCCTGAATTCATACGGAAAATGTAGAATGAGTATCTTGACCCTAGGTTCTATCTAACTACTTTGTTGTGAAGCAGTATATATGCTTAATACGATTGTGGAATTGAAAAAATATACTTAAATGATTAAATATATTTTTTGACAAAGTATATGAAAGTGGCGCAAAAGCACAAGTGTGCGACTCTAAACGACAGGTTGTAGGTTCGATTCCCACTCCAGGAAATTTTAATATTTTCATTTCCTGGGTTTGGTAACAGGCGTTAAGTTCCGCCACTCAACACGCAATGCCTCGATTCGGCAGAAAGTGAGGAACGGAGTGTCTCAACACTAGGTTCTCAGGTTCCCTCTGTCTACCCTGCTATATGCGGGATACAGCGTGAAGTATATGAAATAAGAATAAACAAAAACCTCTTAATATAAATCTAGTGGCTGCAGTAAAACAATCAAACATTATCTCAATATAAATATCGAGCGGAAATCAAACGTCAAGATCGATTATTTATGTTCCTTTAAACCGATCGAGACGTCGATATATGAAGACGTAATACCTTTTTATTTTGTCCATCTGTCTGTTGAGAGGTTAATTAATTATGTTAAATAATGCGATATTATGCATATCCTATCATATGGTTCGGTTCACATGGAGTTTTAATTTGTTCTATATAAACTTTTTTAAAAAATATATATATCTTGGTATAGTTTCTTTATCTGCTGCTATAGATAACATAAGTTAGTCATCCACTGGCTCATTGGATAATGTATGACTGTAAACCTTATGGTTGCAGGTTTGATCCCTACTAGGGAAATGGTTATAATTAAATTATATTTTGGGATTTTCCCGGAGCGCTATGACTTTAGTTCTTTCAAGCGTCGAGTGTACAGACACTTGTACCCTCAAGGCCGACAACGCATCCACAACTCCTTTGGGGTTGTAGATTGACATTGAGCATGGCATTGAGTTTTGCCACTCAATACGCACTATCAAAAAAAGCAAAAACAGGAAAGGAAGAATGATTTCCATGTTCGTAATGAGCTTAATTGAGAACCAAAGCCCAAACTAGTACTCTGCTGATTGATATGAAAATTTTCTCAATCGTATGTAATTTCGTACGTGCAAAAGCACAACTTTACAGGAGGTCTATTAAAGATCGCTAAGGTAGTAATTTTGAAAATTTTCAAAGGATTCATTACTTTTATCTTATTATTATTCAAGGGATTCATTATTTAACATATTTATTTATGGCTATTAATGACAAAATTACACTCTTTTTTTTAATCACTTTCCCGTAAAGTGATATTTTTGCACTTGTTCCAGTATACGTAAGACCCGTCCATAAGAAAAGCATTGTGTTTTAGCAAAAATAGTAACTAAATGCAAATAATGCAGAAGCTTAAAAAATAACACAATAGATACTTTTTTAACTTCTCTACATTCATTTGCAGTAGTCCGAAAGCTTACAGGCCATTTTTTATCATATCCATAACCCTCTCTTAAATATTTCTATGAAGGGACAGTAATTTTCCAACTCGTTGACTTTGCAATATCATTTGCAAAAGCATTGACTACTGAATATTCGCTATGCGTGAGGTTTTGCAATTATCTTTGGTTGTGATTTCAACTGTTAACTAATTTTACTTTGCTACACACTTAAATCTCTATATAAGTGACAATTTATTAAGCTTTTAAGCATTAGAGAAAGCTTTCAAAATCAATAGGTCTTTTTTGTTAGGTTTAAGTCGTTAATATGTTTGTGGGTTGTTGTTGGGAATCCATGCTAATAATGAAATTAAGGCCCCATCTTTTGTTTAATCTTGGTATTTTTTTAACAGGTTAACAGGTTCTATGTATATTGAAATATATTTTATCAAAATGTATTTTTAATAAAACGTCTGTGGTGGCGCAGAGCCACAAGCGTGTGACTATAAACGCGACAGGTTATGGGTTCGATTCCCACTCCAGAAAATGGAATTTTTCATTTCCTGAGTTTGGTAACAAGGCAAAAGCGCGGTGTTTAGTTCCGCCACTCAGCACGCAATGCCTCAATTCGGCGGAAAGTGGGGAACGGAGTGTCTTAACATTAGGTTCCCTCTGACTACAATCTCTGCTATATGCGGGATACAGCGTGAAGTTATGCATGTATGTATGTGTATTTCTAATATCGCGGAAACAAGAAAAGGCAGTTACGAAGATGTTGAATTTTATGTGTATATAATGGACAACAATACTTTCATAATTAGTAAAAACTCAGTCATAGTTTTATAAATTGAGATCATCGTAGCGAAATGGCTGCCATTTGCTATACAATCGCAATGGTAACGGGTTCGGAATCTTCTGATCTAAAGTCAGACAGTATTTAAAGACGCAATTTAAGATATTGGGTGGAAATTTGATAACGGAGTGTCTTAACACGAATTACAGGAAGTACCCCATAAGGAATTGAGGAAAATGCGTGAACATAAACAAAATCTATAAAAATAATACAAAATTGAATAAATGATACAAAATTAAAGTTAAAAGTGAAATTTTCAAATAACAAATAGAAATATAACGCAAGTTAACAAAAGATCAACAACTCGACCAAAGCAAATTTTGGCAATTATCTACTCAATACTGAAATGAAACTATACACACACCTAATGCTCACTTACCTGCCTCTTGAATGGGCTTAATCCCTTCACAATGGTGTTAGCGCTGATAATACGAGTTTATTTTGTTTGTGACCGTGTACAGTTAGTTCTTAGCTTCGTGCCTAGTGAGGCGTATGGAGTGTCTGTTGCGTTTGAATATCGATTGTACTTGCTATATATATGGACACTACTTCTGTTTCTTAAAATATTTATATGTATATGTATCGTATATTATCTATAATATAATAAAAATGTTTATAATATAAATTTAATAAATTTTTATATGAGTTGTAGCCAGTACAATAGCATATTCATTTACATCGACTATGAAACCAAAAAAAATAATTTTCCATATTCCCGTAGGAATTTAGATATCTGTACTGATAAATAAGGTTCTGCTATACTCCCCAAAGAACCTTAAAACTTTAGCCTTCTACGACCAATAATTTTGGGCTTCTGTCATTCAGTTAACACCAATATAATTTTCCTTATAATATAGATGTTGTTACGATTTACGTTGTAGACAAAATGCGGTATCAAAATTTTCAACCTCAATTTAATTACATCAAGTTCCTGCATTTAATTTTAGTTCATATAAATTAATAACAGTTATAAATAATACTCAAACCAAAACTCAAAATAAAAGATATTTTATTTCTTGCTTAATCTTTTTATACATTTTTACAAATCAAAAAATATCATATATGTTGCAAATTTCACATCGTATGCCATTTTTTAAGAAGATTTATCACTCAATCTCAAGAACATTGTTATTAATACATTACATTTGAACATAACAGTACGTTAATATAGCTTTAAAGGTTAAATGATTTAATTAAGAGGCGCGTCTGAGGCCGTTGATAATCGGGTTTGATTATGTCGGCCAGGTTTTGAGATTCAGTAATCGTTTTAAGCTGCTGCCGATGGTACAATGTAAAAGTAATTGAAATATAAGCAATAGAATATTATAGTTGTTATCATGTTTAGGCATTTTATAATATAATATAATACATATATAATAGTGGGGAACGGAAATGTTAAAAGAGAACGGAGTGTCTTAACACTAGGTTCTCAGGTTCCTCTGTCTACCCTGATATATGCAGTATACAGCGTGAAACGGAGAAGAAGAAATTAGAAGAACATATATATTATAAAAAAAATATATTTATTATTTTATTTATGTATAATTCAGTTTATTGAACTTCAAATTCATTCTTTTATATTTCAAATTCATTTTTTGGACTTAAAAATTCAATCTCTTATACTTCAAATATGTCCTATTAAATAATTATCTATCTTCTCAAAAAGAATTTGAAGTATCAGAATGAATTTGTAGTAGATTTCAAACCTACAATATGAATTCTTATCCTTGCTTTATTGCAATATTTTGACACTTTGAACTGAAGCCTGAATTTCTAAAATGAGCGGAATTTATCTAAATAGCTCACACACATAATTATTGGGACCTCCATATACACCCAGTAAAAAGCATTACAGAGATGAAAAAGAAAGAAAAAGTTTACTTACTTGCCTTGTTTCACCGTAACTGGCTACAAAGTTATTTTCAACGATATTTTTTTACTGGACATGTAACTAATTTAGTCTCAACGCGACATCTACACTTTTAGACAGTGATCCTCTTCAATTATGTATGGCACCGGTCACCGTTAATGTATTATTTAACACGTTTCACAGTTTCGACACATTTCTTGACAGGCACCCTGTAGAGTCCTTACAGTTACGCTGTGGTATAAGTAAGAAGAGCTATTGTTTGATTGAATGAAAATTAAGTTTGATGTTTGAACTTACTAATGTAGGTAGATTGGTGATAATTACAAAATACAGTAATATCCAAGGCAATTGCATTACAATTTTTACAATTACGTAAAAAAATTGTGTCTTTGGATATGATTTTCATATTTATACTGGTGTTTATAATTTGAGATATAATACAAAGTAAAAGTCCAATATATGTGTCATAACAATATAAATATTTGCAAAATTTAAATAGTAACCATAGAAGGGTAAGATAAAGGTAAGTGTAAAGGTGTATTCGGAATTTTTCGATTTTTTATAATTATATCTTATATTAAATTATTCCAATCAATTATAAAACAAATAACACCCATAATGGATACAGCGTGAAGCTTAAATAATATCATAAAATACAAAAGAAAACGATTCGAACGAACGAAGAAGGCGACTATTTCATTTTATTTCATTTACTTAAGAAGAAATTAGAAACGATTGTATTAAAGAAATCATACATACATACGTAGCTTCACGCTGTATCCCGCATATAGCAGGGTAGGCAGAGGGAACCTAGTATTAAGACACTCTGTTCCCCACTTTCCGCCTAATTGAGGCATTGCGTGTTGAGTGGCGGAACTCAACGCCGCGCTTTGTCTTGTTACCAAACCCAGGAAATAAAAAAATCCATTTCCTGGAGTGGAAATCGAACCCACAACCTGTCGCGTGTACAGTCGCACGCTTGTGCCTCTGCGCCACGACAGGTCATTTCGCGATCATTACATTATTTACTTGTTACATTACTATACTAAGAGAGAGTTAGTACTCTCTGTTTCTTACATAGAAACTATATTAAATAACTTTTGCAAACCAAAATATCTTCTATAACTTGGACCACGCTTATAGGTTTATATTTTTTCCGAGCATCGCGCGATTGACAGTGGAACGAGTTTGAAATGTTGCGTTGTTTCGTCAATCAAGACTTGTTTTAGGTGTAACAATGGCAACAATATAAGTAGATGTATCTATTTACTTTACTATGAACGCAATAATGTGCGATTAATTTTTGTCCTAAATTTAACTATATATATATATTTTATATTTTAAACCGTAATTTAAATTAATTTATATTGAATAATAACTGTTTTACACTTAAAATTCTGTCCGGATTTATTTTTGATGAGTATTAAAGTAGTGTATAAGAAACAATTTATTCTATATAATTATAACGGGTCCTGCGTATACTAGTATAAATGCAAATACACAAATGTACATGAAAGCGATCTAAGTGTGTAATTTTGTCATTTGTAAAAACTACAAGAATTGAACCCTAAGGAAATTTTAAATCGCTCTCCTGTAAAGTTTTGCTTTTGCTCATGTTACCTCTAGATTTTATGTAACTTATAAAAAAACATAATTTGAGTAAAATGAAGAAATGACTTTGTTTCGTTATTTAGTACATACATACATACATAGCTTCACACTGCATCCCGCATATAGCAGGGTAGGCAGAGGGAATCTAGTGTTAAGACACTCCGTTCCCCACTTTCCGCCGAATTGAGGCATGGCGGAACTCAACGCCGCGCTTTGCCTTATTACCAAACAAAGGAAATAAAAAATTCAATTTCCTAGAGTGGGAATCGAACCCACAATCTGTCTAATTTATAGTCGCACGCTTGTGCCTCTGCGCCACGACAGGCGTCGTCGTTGTCGTTATTTGGTGAGCTTAAAAATATTCTTCCTAACTAAACATATAGGTATTTCGATAACAACCCGTAGTAAGTTTAATAAGTAAATTTAACTTAACACCGTTTATCAAATATCTAGATGTCTTTAATTAGTACTTCTTTCATTCGCCGCGATATTCGATTAATAATGAAATTGCGTGCTACGTGAAACATCCGAGCACTGATGTTTATCACTTCCATGTGCAGTTGCAGTTCCAGTGCAGTTTGTATCAATTATTTATAAAATGAAAACAGCTTAACGCTTTTTCCTGCATAGCAGGGTAGAGAGCAGCCTTGGACTGAGACACTCTGTTCTTCGCTTTCAGCCTGAATTCACGTGGTAATTCTAATACTAGGAGCGTTTTGTCTTAACAAAGGTTAATTCAAGTCTAAATGGAAGTTTAAAATAATTTCCAAATTGAAAGTGGAAACCATAATCATTGTTTCTACACTCAGACCTTCCCGCGGCACCAGCATAGCACCAATCAAATATTTATAAATTTTCCTATGTTTAGTAGATATGTCTTCACCATGAACGTTTTAATCAATGAGAAAACATAAAGCTTCCACAGGCTTGGAAGGCAGTTCTGGTGAGAAAAATCGACAAGAATCTCACCGGTTACTTCATCATTAACATTTATGCAAAAGCATATAGCATATATATTCGTTATAACACTTATCCAACGCTGTTCAGTCACACAGTTTGTCCTATGGTAATCATGGTATGGTATCTCAAATGATGATGATATTTAATAAAAATTCATACTATCAAAATATATTCCTATGATGGCTTCAATTTTATTTAAAGCATACATAATATATTTACATTGGTCCAGATGCACAGAATCCATATCTTTTGTATTTATGGACCTCCAAAGTAGGACGTCATAGTGAGAGCTTCGAAGTGTGAAGCGTTAGTTACTACTTATATAAACCAAGCTATCGAAGCTGAGGGCGTGGCTAAGTCTTGAATGAAATCTATTATTACTTGGCCTCCCTTGTGAATCGTATCGGCCACCGTGAAAGCGCGAAATTTGGGAAAACATTAATTTATTTACGTCAAGACAATAATGAACAACACAAAAATAAATATGTAACCGACGTCTATTACGTGAAGATACGCCTTAGAACACCTTTTAGGGAACCTTTCGTGCCGGCGCTAGCTCGCACAAAGGCAACAATGGGATAAATAATAAAAAAACGTTACACTTTGATACGGCGCAAGCTAAAAACGATAGTTTATTAATTATTTCGATTTTAGTTCCACGTTGCAGTTTCGAATATTAATAAAAACAATAAGAAAGTGTGGAACGGGGTGTCTTAACACTAGGTTCCCTCTGCATATGCGGGATGCAGCGTGAAGCTATGTATGTATGGATAAGAAATATAAGTAATTCAGTATTAAATAAAAAAAAAGAACTCCTTATATGCTATTTAGACACACTTCATCTTCAATAAATCTGTTTACTCGATATTTACCAATAGGTAAATATCGAGTAAACAGATTTATTAAAAATATTCTTATTATATATATTTTGATGCAAGTATTTTAAAAAACAGCGCATATTAAAATTGTGATATATTGAAAATCAAAGTAAAAGTAAAGAAATTAAATTTGAAGTTAGTGGGGTTATTTGAATTTAGGCGTAAGGTGGACAACAGAGCGTCTTGACACTAGGTACTCTCAGTGATACGCTATACGACGTGCAGCTGTAAAACAAAAAAAATATATTAAATCTTTTATCGCTAACGCTTCTTACTTACGTCATACACAAGTAGATATGTCGGAGTCTTTTAAGAAAATTTGGATGCGCCTGGTGCAAGTTTTTTTGTAACATTCACGTGGGAGGTGAGACGTAATTGCCGAAATTCCTGATTTTTGACAATCTATAGACAGGATATAGCTATTATGATGTACCGGAGAGCCCATGTCAGCTCTGGCATATATTGTAAAATATTACTCTAATTTATAATGGACTGTGAAGGGCATGTATTTTTGAGCATACTTTTTTCTATGTGTAAAAATCTACAAACATAATATTTATACAGGACATAAGATACATACATAGCTTCACGCTGTATCCCGCATATAGCAGGGCAGGCAGAGGGAACCTAGTGTTAAGACACTCCGTTCGCCACGTGTCGTGGCGCAGAGGCACAAGCGTGCGACTGTAAACGCGACTGGTTGTGGTTTCGATTCCAACTCCAGGAAATGGAATTTTTAATTTCCTGGGTTTGGTAATAAGGCAAAGCGCGGCGTTGAGTTCCGCCACTCAACACGCAATGCCTCAATTCGGCAGACATAAGATTATTGGTGGTAAATCGTTTCACTCTCCAGTCTCTCAATTAAGAGATACTTGTGAATGGGGAAGCATAACGCTATTTTGTTATGTTATGAAATATAATAATAATTATTTTTTTAATATAGAAAAGCTTAAGTATATAAAATATTAAAGTATATAAGTATACACATATTCATAATATACCCATGTGTCTATTAGGAACTTTCCCACACAAACCATAACATAACGTTATCAATAAACACATCAATTTATTGGCAACCTGAATAGCTGAGAAAAAAAATAATTTACACATAATATTTAGAAGACATTCCGACATATTTGTATAATGGAGCGCAACAAACGAATTCAAATACACTACATAATTTAACTTGATTGTATATTCACTCGCGGCGTGAAGGCTCTGTGGGACCCACACGATGATAATGAAAATGGTGATGTTTTAATATTCTCTATATCCATCCCTGTCTTTTGTATAACAGAAGAAAGGGAGCCGGCTAATTCGAGACGGAGTCCTTCTTTTATCCCTTCGGTCTATGGCTTCATTCGTGACGGTCATCTGATTTTGATGAAGGAATTTGTATTAGCGTTGAGTGAATGGAAATATTTTATAGGATTATTAGATACTTTGCCACATATATTATAATAGAGGTTAGCTTCAGGCTTATTCCCGGTTCTTGTGAAATAAATAAGTTTTTTGTATGTATGATTCATACAATGTTTTTAAATTAATATAATATTTTTTTTGCTTTACTCTGTATCCCGCATATAGTAGGGTAGGCAGAGGGAACCAGAGAAACCAGTGTTAAGACACTCCGTTCTCTTTTGACCTTTTCATTTCCCACTTTCCGCTGTATTGAGGCATTGCCTAAATAAAACAATATTTACTTCTAAAATATGTAAAACTTAATATACTTTAATTTAAAGTAAAGTTTTAGTGTAATTTACAAGAACTACAGCAAAAAATGCTATCCTTGTGGACCGCCCTAATCATTAATAATGCCCGCCTAAACAGCGTTCTCGCCGCAAAATGTGCTGCGTTTGTCGCCTAATTTGTTAAAATTATCTTTCATTCTTTCACATTTACCAAAATGAGTTGGCGATTATCTACCGAAGATAAATTATTGTTATACTTTAGTTACTTTAGAAAAGGTTGTTTTTGAAGTATTCAATATTTTATGTTAATATATTAAAAATAATTTGAAATAGATATATATATATATATATATATATATATTTCAAAGAATACAAGTAAAATACCTAATAAACATTCCTTGACTTAAATTATTAATTTGAATAATATGTCCAATAAAATTGGGCTATTGACTTATTGTGCCACAAATGCCATGTAAATTTATATGATTAATATAATACATGGATGGCAAAAAGTGAGGGCAAATCCGACTACAATCATAGAATTATGAATTGAAATCCCGCTCGAAATATACTATTTTTTTCATTGATATATTCTTTGCACATAAGGCTTAACTCTAAAATTCAATCTTTAAAGTAATTAAGTAATAGATGCTCCTATAGTTAGACGGAAATCTCATGCATTATCTTCTATTATATTAGTATTCGCACTCAAAAGTAAAATTATTACGAATAACTCAAAAACTATTCATCAGGAATTAGTTGGACATCAGAAGTAGTAGCTATCATATAAAAAAAGTAACGTCAAAATTGATTCACCCAGTAAAAAGTTGCGGTAACACACATTAAAAAAAATCGGTCGAATTGAGAAACTCTTTCTTTTTTGGAAATTGGTTAAAAAGCATTCTCTATAATATTTAAGATATAAATACTCCTCTAGTTAAGTTAGATATCCCGCAAAATATACTTTTTTTTTCATGGATCACTTTGCCAAGGTAGTTAAAAAGAAGATATGGTAAAATAATATTTAAAAAAAAAGGTTTAAAAAAAATATTTAAATAAATAAAGTTGAGATTCATTGGCTTTACCAGAATGGTTTGTTGAGTTGGAGACTACCAAATTTTTCATAGTTCGTAGTATAATGCGGGAAGATGAGTTATGCCGGACTTAATTACTTTTAGATTTGTCGGTGGAGCGCTCAATGTTATTTACTTTTTTTAATAGAGATTAATCTGTTAGTTAAACTTGGTATAAACTTAATGTGGATATTATAACTTAATTAAATTCTTAAAATATTTTGATAATGTTAATATCCGCCTGTCGTGGCACAGAGGCACAAGCGTGCGACTGTAAGCACGACAGGTTGTGGGTTCGATTCCCACTCCAGGAAATGTTAGTCTTTTCATTTCCTGGGTTTGGTAACAAGGCAAAGTTCAGCGTTGAGTTCCGCCACTCGGCGCAATGCCTCAATTCGGCGGAAAGTGGGAAACAGCATTGTTGTAAGAGAACGGAGTGTCTTAACATTAGGTTTTCAGGTTCCCTCTGCCTACCCTGATATATACGGGATACAGCGTGAAGTTTATAAATATTGATAGCGATGCTTTGTGATAAAAAGACATGTATACGAGTTAATTTATAACTATTCAGATATAATAATGAATAATAAGATAGAAGAAGATGTTAATAGAAACTTGTAGCTTGTATAGATACTTATTAAAATTGTATATGATATTAATTTTGCTCTATGTAAATACGACGTTTCAATTCATGTAAAGTTTAGATTGATGTATATTTTGATTGAAAAGAACCTCTGCATTTTCTGTGCAAATAAGAAGATTTTTTTTTTTTTGCGACTGTAAACGCGACAGGTTGTGGGTTCAATTCTTACTCCAGGAAATGGAATTTTTCATTTCCTGGGTTTGGTAACAAAGGCAAAGCGCGGCGTACAGTTCCGCCACTCAGCACGTAATGCCTCAATTCGGCGGAAAGTGGGGAACGGAGTGTCTTAACACTAGGTTCCCTCTGCCTACCCCGCTATATGCGGGATACAGCGTGAAGCTATGTATGTATATATGTTTTTGTTTTAATTGAGACCATCATAGCGCAAGGACATCGCCTGACTGTAAACGTTATGCATTTTTGTTATATATTATACGTTTTAAGTTCCACTACCCAAGACGTAACGTTTCGCGTTTGGGTGGAATGTGTAGGATAGAGGGTATTGGCAATAGGTTCTCTCTAACTACCCCATTACGGGACAAAGGGTCAAGCTGTCTTACCTCAGAGTAAAGTAAACGGTTTCTCAGCACGTAATGCCTCAATTCGGCGGAAAGTGGGGAACGGAGTGTCTTAACACTAGATTCTAAGGTTTCCTCTGTCTACCCTGCTATATGCGGGATACGGCGTGAAGCTAAAAAAAAGTAAGCGGCATAGATATCTTAAGTAAGTTACAAAAATATATTTTTTTATTAAAAAAAACTGAAAATTTGCTAGTTTTGCTTTCATAATATTTACAACACGCACATTACCGAACACCTGCGTAACTATACAAACATTTTTTTATATTGCTGCAAATATAAAGGTATAATTTATTAGCGGTCATTAAAAAGAGTTACACTTATCTCGACACGGTTTTGTTTCATTTAGACAATGAGAGATAATCCTTTGTTTGGCAAATATTGTAATTATTTCGACTTGCATTTGCATTTCGGTTGTTCAAAGATTACTTACTTTCTTAGAAACGTTATCACTGTATCGGACAAAAGGTGGCTGACATTTGTCCTGCTTACCTAAGAACCTATGTTCTTTAACATTTATTAATAATATTGCATTGTAACTCTTAATTGTTTAAAAATACAACACAAAAGAATATAAACCTTTATATTCTTTTGTGAATGAATTTAACAGCAAGTTCTTTCAAGTTGCATACTGGTTAAAAATTGTAAAACTAAAAGGACGATTGTAACCACTCAATAAAGTTTATGGCTCTACGGTATGTACCATAAAAAATAACTGTATTTCACCACCGGTTTTCATTTCAATTGAACTAAAATATATTCCATGGAAAGTACGCGGAGCAAAATAGCTCTTTTACTCACCTAAGAGTTGTGTGGCGTTGGACTCTATTACATAGCAATTAAAAGCATTTAAATAGTATCTATAAATATAATTGAAAATTGGAGAAGGAACTAAGAACTAACGTATCACTGTCAATCCCGTTTTTGCTAATTTTGTAAAGCGTATGAGAGGCATTAATAAAAAAATCGTTTTTAGACAAATTATACCAATATCGTTATATTTATAAGTACGTTAAGAAAAAAACAATAGACTCCTTTTTATGAAAATTATTCGGACGGAAGAGAATGATTTTTGACATAGTAGTACTGTTTCAAAATTCATGAAAAAAGCCATATAAGCCTAAAGCAGCGCACACATCGCTAAGGCAATGCGTATTTCCCGCCAGAAGGGGTTTGCTAGTCACAATTAAATTACTTCGTTTTTTATTTCAGTACCTACTCTATATATAAGTTTTTTTTTGTTAACTTCACGCTGTATCCCGCATATAGCAGGTAGGTAGAGGGAACTTGAGAACCTAGTGTTAAGACACTCCGTTCTCTTTCAACAATTCCGTTCCCCACTTTTCGCCGAATTGAAGCATTGCGTGCTGAGTGGCGGATCTCGACGCCGCGCTTGGCCTTGTTACCAAACCCAGAAAATGATATATGTATAAGTTAGAAGTCACAATAACTAAGAAAGACTAATTGATTGCTAAGAAAGCTATAATTTTGTTTAAATTAATCAAATGAACTAAATATATATATATATATACGAGGATGCATTTTTTTAGTATTGCGTAGTTAGGTCAATTAGGTCAAATCTTTCAATAAGCGAAAAATTACGAGCTAAGCTTCTACCTCTTAGAAGTCATGATGAACAAACCAACATTGCATTCATTCAATAGAGAACTAATCAGTGCTGTTTTACAATAGCCTTTAACTAATTTTCTATTGTTTATAATGAACAAAGGCGCCGAAGTTGCCGGTTCGGTTACCTTTTTTGGAAGTCGGCAAACAGTCTTATCGGTATCTTTTCGTCAATGGGATTGTTTTCCGGTTATAAGTTGTGTGAAACAAGGTGAAGTTAGGTTACTATGCGTTAAGATAACATTATTCAAATTTTTGAGTATTTTGCTTTGATTCTTGTAATTGTATAATAGAATATGTACATACAATTTACAAATGCTTGTTAGTTAATTACTGTAGGTATTACCTGAGAACGGCATTGTTAAATAAGTGCACAAATAAAGTATTCCCCGTGTATTTCCATGTGCATTTCGTATTTTTTGCACTAACTGTTTTTATTCTTTTTTTTTTTTTAACTTCACGCTGTATTCCGCATATAGCAGGGTAGACAGAGGGAACCTGAGAACCTAGTGTTATGACACTCCGTTTTCTTGCAACAATTCTGTTCCCCACTTTCCGCCGAATTGCACTTACTGGGGAACGGAAAACGGAAATGTTAAAAAGAAAGGAGTGTCTTAACAATAGGTTCTCCGGTTCCCTCTGCCTACCCTGCTATATACAGGATACAGTGTGAAGCTAAAAAAACTCTTAGTTTAACTTCGATTCTTCGTCCGTCGTCTTTATAGTGAGACTGTATTAATTGTACAGTCTATGGCAAGCTTTGTCTAGACGCCAAATAGAGGATATACTACACTCAAACAAAATTATATTTATTTAAAAGCCATAACTACTTCACGGGGTAGTTTATGATTTAATTTATCATAAAGAAATCTAAAATGCTTTAAGTATATAAATATTTATTATAATGGTCAATTTTTGTGTAAATATTTGCGTATTTTTACCTTAATTTGCACCTCACTGGCACTATAAGACACTGAAAGGTACTATAGCCTGTCGTGGTGCAGAGGCACATCAGTGCGACACAGTGATACAGTGATACAGTGACTGTAAACGCCACGGGTTCGATTCCCATTCCAGGAAATTGAAAGTGAAAGTTTAATATTTTCGTCTCCTGGGTTTGGCAATAGGGCAAAGCGCAGCGTTGAGTTCCGCCACTCAGCACGCAATGCCACAATTCGGCGGAAAGTGGAGAACGGAGTGTCTTAGCACTAGTTTCTTAGGTTCGCTCTGCCTACCCTGCTATATGCGGGATACAGTGTGAAAATAAAAAAAGGTTATTGAAAAAATGATATAGATATAACTTTCGGCTATACTTATAAAAAATGTATTGGAACTAAAATTTCGTCTAACACTTTGTTTCGTTTTCAAATCTTGAAATATATTTGGCTTTATATATTGAGGTTAATCATTATAAATATTAAAAGATATAGTAGATATAATATAAATATTTTAATATTATTCGTAAAATTATCTTATTTAATCTATTAAAAAGAGAAATCTAAATATAAAATATTTCTAAAACCCAGTTTTATTATTGTAAGACAAAAATGAAAATGGTGTGTCAATTCATGAAATCAAGTACAATCTGTCAGACAAGTATTTTAAACAATAGCTTGTCTATGGTATCACTGATTAAGGTGATCTTCCATACAAGCCCTTTAGTTATACCTTTATAACTGAGTTTTTCCTCACAAATTTTGTTTCCAAGAATACTGTCCTCATTGCATACTTTCACACGATTCAAGATTTTTTTTGTCATATTAAATGACATTTCTGTTTTATATAAAACATTTTTAATTCTATATATGTAAAAAAAATATTGGATGCACTTAATTTGCGAAAATTGTAGAGATTGTCGAAAGTTACGCTGACGTAAGAGCATTAAACTTGGCACACTTATAGTTTATATAGCGAAGGAGTGGAGCATGATAATATCTTTTTAAATTAAAGCATAGATAATATATTAAATTACACACGCTACCATGGTTTGACATATATGTTTATATAAAGTGACATATACGTTGCTAGGCAACGCGTTGTTAACGCGTCAACGGGGATACTAGTAATTATTATTAATCATAAGCTAAATTATATTTTTATTGTTTTCAAATCATTAATAATAAATAAAACGCCTGTCGTGGCGCAGAGGCACAAGCGTGCTGTAAACGCGACAGGTTGTGGGTTCGATTCCCACTCCAAGAAATGGAACTTTTCATTTCCTGGGTTTGGTAACAAAGCAAAGTGCGGCATTTGAGTTCCGCTACCCAGCACGCAATGCCTCAATTCGGCGGAAAGTGAGTAACGGAGTGTCTTAACACTAGGTTCCCTCTGCCTGCCCTGCTATATGCGGCATACAGCATGAAGCTATGTATGTATATACGTAAATAGTGAACGAATATACTATCTATATATAAATTTAATTTTATTATAACATTTAACGTCACATCTGTACTTTGTTGCATGAAATACTGACTCATTATTAGGACAAAGAGTGGCGCCCGCGCCGGCTCCCACAGAAACATTTCGATATATTTCATCAATGGCGGTCGGTCGTTTTTATTTTTTTATCGAATATAAAAGATTCACACGCTCAGTGTTCGTTTCTTGTATTAAGGCATTAGTTAAACGCACCTTCTAATCGATTATTACTGTATATTCTATTGATATTGTGATAAAATAGAGACGAGTATGAATTATATATTATATTTCTTATTTATTAATGTAAATTACAAATATGTTATTTTTACAGTTAAGGATATAAGGTAGAATTGATAAAATAATTTGTATGTAATTAAATTAGTGGTTGAATTTATTCAATTAACATATGTATTTTAGATATTTAAGAGAAATGACAAGAAACTGCTTAGCAATCCATGGATTCACCGTGCGGGTGCTGAGCCCGGAGGTGGAGAGTACCTGGGACTTAAGACCCAAGTGTAGCTTTAAGGGGCCCCTTTAAAATGCGCATTAACGTTCACCTCCACTGTCCGCGCTCCTTTCCCTACCTAACCATATTTTAAAAGATTCTACTAATGCGCCCTTTGAAATACGTGCTAAAAATGAACTGGTGATAGTTCTAGAAAGGCTGAGATGTTTTAGTAGATTATTGAAAGATTTCGTTGTTATACATCACCTTCATACGTTATGTTATGAAGTACATGTAGAAGTAAGGATTTTGTGCCCGCTGTTTTTAATTTTTTAATGCTTAATACAAAGTAGAAGTCAAAGTCAAATATATATACTTACTTACTTAACTTCACGCTTATCTCTAGCGAGGTAGTCAGAGAGAACGGAGCGCCAAACGCTACGGATTTATTTAATGTCTCCTTCTATTTTTTTAAATAAAATAACGTGATTGTAGCATGGAGACGATATCAAAAATGAAATACGTTTCATTTTTTCGCTTCTTACTCACTCATATTATACAAAAAACTTGATAATCCTATTATCATAGCAGAAAACATATTTTTTATAAAACTTAAAAATAAAACTAAATAGATATTCAAAATAAAAATGTAAAAGGAAACACATTTCATGAATTATTATGAGCATAAAATGTTCAGACTTGCCGATTTTGCGGTTAGTGTTAAAATCGATGCCTACCAAATTTAGATTTAGGTGGGATAAAATAAACGTATGTAAATTTAAAGTTTACGAGCTATGCTTAATGAATATCGGTGATCGGAAATACCGCAAAAAGGCTATTTTGCGGTTAAGTTACTTTGTATGTGGATAGACATAGCTTGTGATATGACAGGCTTTTTTTTGAATTGAGTACATTTTTGAGTCATTAGGCGAATAAATGTTTTTTATAGTCGTATTAATACTGAAATTATCTAGTTATTTACTGGAAATGATATTACTTGGGTGGCCTTATAACGGAATGGTTTATTCAAGAAGTAAAATAATTGGTAGCTTTTTTTATAATGTAATTAAATTGTTATGTAATATTGCTTATACATTTTAGTTTCAGAAAAAAGTTGACTAATTATCACACTTTCCGCCAAATTGAGGCATTGCGTGTTGAGTGGCGGAACTCCGCCTTGTTACCAAACCCAAGAAATGAAAATACTAAATTTTACATTTAACATTACATTTCTAAATTTTACATTACTTGGAGTGGGAATCGAACCCACAACCTGTCGCGTTTACAGTCGCACGCTTGTGCCTCTGCGCCACGACAGGCGTTGGCGGAAAGTGGGGAACGGAAATGTTGAAAGAGAATGGAGTGTCTTAACACTAGGTGCTCTGGTTCTCTCTGCCTACCCTGCTATATGTGGGATACAGCGTGAAGTTAATAAAAAAAAAAAAAAGATAAAATTATCACATTATAGGAATTTAAACAGAAATGGCAAATGATCTTTAAATATAAAAAAAATAAGTAATCTAAAATTACTATAAAAACACAATATTCTAGGAAGTATAAAGAAGCTATTCTACAGAAACGAAGGTGCAATTTTGCACCTCAGTGTCAATTAGTTTTTACAGGCGTCCTAATTTAGATTTACTTTGATATATTTTCAATAAAGGCATTATATACTAGCTTCTGATTCTTTTCACTCAAAGATAAACATAAACTAGCAAGATTATAAAGACATCAATAGCGTAATGAGACGATTGTGGGTTCGATGCCTACGAGTGTAAAATTATATATTGAAATTATTTACTGGTAATTCAAAACGAAGCCTAAGTTTCGCCACTCTATAATAAGCAACTTCTCTAAAATAAGCTGAAAGGCGCCTATAAGGATAGATAGGGTCTCCTTACCTATCTTTCTATACGTTTTTTTTTTTTTTTTTTTTCACTTCACGCTGTGTCCCGCATTCAGCAGGGTAGGCAGAGGGAACCTGAGAACCTAGTGTTAAGACTCTCCGTTCTCTTGCAACAATTCTGTTCCCCACTTTCCGCCGAATTGAGGCATTGCGTGCTGAGTGGCGGAACTCAACGCCGCACTTTGCCTTGTTACCAAACCCAGGAAATGAAAAAACTAACATTTCCTGCAGTGGGAATGGAACCCACAACCAGTCGCACGCTTGTGCCTCTGCGCCACGACAGGCGTTTATTAGGCTTTCTATACGTACTCAAAAATATACTAAAAACTTACATTTTGTTCTCTAACACTAATAAACAAAGACGGGTGCACCTTTTAACGACCTTGGGGCCATCTCTATGATTAACTAAGATTGATATCCGTCTGTTGATGGATTATTGCTTAAGTAATATATAAAACAGGTTTTTGCTATTACAGATCAGTCATGATTTTTGGTTACGATTTCCCGCTACTACCTCAAGTTATCTTTATTGCCGTTGATAATTTTATTTATACTTTTAATTGGTAAGAATTTTTATTTTATTAAGTTTCGTAATTAGAAACTATGTGAGAATATTTTATGAAACAATTTGAATGTAGCAGGATTCGAACTCACACCTCTCGGAATCCCTCCAGGCCCTAGCGTGAGCTCTATATATACATAGTATGGATTGAGTCTTATGTCTAAATTTTTTACGTTTTTATATATTTTTCTTATTCTAAGTGTGTGTTTGAATAAAATTATTATAGATATTAAAATAATATTTATGCTTGTTAAAAGTGGGGAACGCAAATGTTAAAAGAGAATGAAGTGTCTTTACACTAGGTTCTCTGGTCCCCTCTGCCTACCCCGCTATATGCGGGATACAGCGTGAAGTTAAAAAAAAAAAGTACCGAGTGTTAATCGTCATTTGTCTCATCTTTGAAGCCGTCATTCCGATCAAAATCCACTCGTCTCGTTGTTTATCGGTACTAGATTTGAACCATTAATATGTCCCATCAGAAGTATGGTGACTACAACACAAAGGGATTTTTTATTTCCTAGAAATTTTCATATTTCGTATTTTTTAAATAATAAAAAGGTTTTTAAGATTTCGGAATTTTTTAATGTACTAGGAAATCCTTTAGGTAGCAGAAGTAACTAAAGTTGCAAGTCAAAGCTAGTATGTAATATCGTACTAAATTAATTCGTCCTCTTGTGTGGGCAGGAAGCCGTTGTAAACCTTCACGATGCATATGTCATAATTCTGAAAGAGTTTCGACGTGTTACCAAAAAACTACCTACGTCCGACCGAAATTACTGACAACTCAATTTTTTATATTTCAAACCGTTCTTTACAATATTAATTTATGCGTTCATTCAATGCACTGATTGAATTAACTTCTTAATATTTGACGGTAATCCCTTAACTCGATTTTGACAAACGACAGTTTGATTTGACGCGAAAATATATGGATTATTTTCATTTATCATCATTTATTTTTCACTGCTTTTAAATTTTTACCATTACTTGAAGTATACTTCAAAAAGTATATGTACATCTAACTTATCTATTAGAAAGAAAGAAACATAGAGGCCATCGTGGTGCAGTGGAACAACAGTGGGTGGGATAGAGGAAAACCTGGCTTAGACGCCATCGAACCGGAACACATCGTTAGATATTTGGCGGTTCGTCTTTGACGTGATAGTGGTCGCGAGCCAGTCGGAAAATGAACCTCCTACCACCAAACTACTGGGATATCCGCCTCTTACGGGACGCTACCCAGCGGCGGAGGGGAATTGTATTCTAACCCCGTCCCCTCACAGGGAAAAAGAGGGTTTACAATAGGTTCTCTCTGAATACCCTGCCATACGAGATAAAGCGTGAAGAAAGAAACTAGTCAATCCCAACCCATCAGCAGTTATTAAAACTGCTGAAATCGATCCATTTTTTACAATTTATTTTTTGCGAGACCAATGACTAAGCCGTGATATTAAAACGCTATTAGTACAGATGGAGGCAAGATATATCATTTTAGGGCGGTGATTTTATCGCTTCTAAATGCGGACAAGAATTTCGATGTCTCAATTTTTTTGTGGTTCTTTCGCGATCGAAAACAATGTTCAGACTGCCATTAACAGGTCGGCTGCAGACACAGATTGTAAAATATAGAGGTTTTTGAATTTCATTTTTATTTTTTCGTGAATTTAGTGAAGTACATAGAATGGACTTCATGATAATTTACTCTGCTCTATTCTTGTATATTGTGATATTGCATTGAATGTGGCAGAAGGCTTTATAAACAAACTATTACATCGAAAAAAATATTTAATTAAACATAAGATAGTTTTAATATAAAAAAGCGTGTGATTTAAATGACGCCCGTCGTGGCGCAGAGGCACAAGCATGCGACTGAAAACGTGACGGGTTGTGGGTTCGATTCCCACTCCAGGAAATGTAAAATTAAGTATTTTCATTTCTTGAGTTTGGTAACAAGACAAAGCGCAGCACTGAGTTCCGCCACTCAACACGCAATGCCTCAATTTGACGGAAAGTAGGGAACAGAAATGTTGAAAGAGAATGGAGTGTCTTAACACTAGGTTCCCTCTGCCTACCCCGCTATATGCGGGATACAGCGTGAAGTTAAAAAAATATTGATTTATTAAGATAAAAAAGTTTTTACAAAAAAAACATATAAATATGCAATATATTAAATATATTCTGTACTTAGTTATATTATTGTGAAGATTTTTTTGTTTTGAGCTTCCAAAATCTAAGATTTGAAAGCTATTGAAACTGTATAGAAGGAGGAGGATTTCCTCATACTTATGTGGTATATCATATATGATTCGGATAAAATATTAATGATTCGGATAAAATATTAATGAGGATAAATTTTGATAAATGCTAGTAATATTTACCAAATGCATTAATTTTAGAAGCTTATATTTAATTTGTATATATGACTACTTAACTGGAATGACTATATAAAATACATGAGAATTGAACTACATACATAGCTTCACGCTGTATCCCGCATATAGCAGGGTAGGCAGAGGGAACCTAGTGTTAAGACATTCCGTTCCCCACTTTCCGCCGAATTGAGGCATTGCGTGCTGAACGGCGGAACTCAACGCCGCACCTAATCCCTAATTACCAAACCCAGAAAATGAAAATACTACATTTCCTGGAGTGGAAATCGAACCCACAACCTGTCGCGTTTACAGTCGCACGGTTGTGCATCGGCGCCACGACAGGCGCTGAGAATTAAATTAAAATATATAATAATCATGTTTAATATATGTAGAAATCTCTGTAGTTGAGCTGCTCTGTGTCATAAGCGTAGTATTAATGCGAAATGAATTCGGTCGAGTCGTCCGATGATTGTTTATATTCTAATCGTGTCGGACGTCAGAATAGACCTCCCTGGCCTCGAACCTGGCACTTGGTAGGTGGTAATGATTGCGGTTTGTTCGTGGATTCGTAATATCTTAATATATTTTTATTTGGTGGTAGGAGGTTCGTCCTCCGTCTGGCTCGCGACCACTATCATGTCAAAGACGAACCGCCAAATATCTTATGATGTGTTCCGGTTCGATGGCATGTAAGCCAGGTTTTCCCCTTTCCCACCCATCCTTTCCCCAAAATCTGGTAGTTCCGATAGCGGACTACTACATTGTCCTCCCCTTCTATCTGTATCCTCTAGGTTGGCAACGCATCTAGAACATCTCTGGTGTTGTAGATGGTCATGGGCAAAGGTAGCCACTTACCATCAGGTGGTCCTTTTGCTCGTTTGCCATCCGTTATCCATTAAAAAAATATATTACAAAAATTTGATATTAAACAAAAAAATATATATTGAAGTTATTTTGATTCGAAATCATTGCTCAGATTTCTTAAGTAACTCAAAGACTGATTCATTAAAGTATAAAAATCACCTATTTAATAAAATTTGTTTACTTACTCTACCTAGTGACGCGTATAAATACTTGAAATGAATCAAATCTGTATAAATCATATATACAACTTTACCGATTTAATATTACTTAAATACTAATTTCCATTTCTAAGTGCAATTTTACTACACTTTGCTTGAAACGATAGTGATCATCTGATAATAAAAACTTAACTTCAATCAAAACCTGTAACTTAACCAACAGTATCATAAAAATAAATAACATAATTATTAACCCTCTCCCAATATTATAATTACTATTAAGAAATCTGAACATTGTAAGCAAATATATAAATCAGCCCACCGAAGGCTTTATTTGGCCGTTCCAAGGCCCGGTATTGTAAAGCGTCCATGCATGAAATAACTAAGGGATTAACAGACGATGACATCGTATATTTTCATTACCGATGCCCGCTACATACATATTTATATACTTTTATTCAATTCGGGCATATAGGCTCAGTAATGGCTTTATTTATTGAAGACAGCTGTAAGTTTATTTAACCTTTGTTTTTTTATATATGTGCTGACCTCTTTATGTGATTTACTGTTATATACTTTTTTTTTTCAACTTCACGGTGTATCCCGCATCTAGCGGGGTACGCAGAGGGAACCAGAAAACCTAGTGTTAAGACACTCCGTTCTCTTTCAACATTTCCGTTCCCCACTTTACGCTGAATTGAGGCATTGCGTGTCTTGTATTTCACAATATTGTTGTAGTTTAGTTATATAATATAGGTACAGTAATCATAGGACGTGAGATACGTAGAGGTCTTGGGTTTGTTTCCCATTCATATTTCTTTCTTGGAAAAGAAAAAATATATCAGTTTGTTGATATGATATGTAATAATATAATTTATGAGAAGCAATTGTCTTAATACATGTAATATAAGTTAAAGAAATAGCGAGTGTAGACAATAATATCCTACAAAAATCAAAAAATCAAAAAATCCTACAAAAGTATTAATTATCTGCTTTATATATTTTATGAGTTATTTACTAAAAAGGAGAACCCGAATTCTCTGAGATAATCATTATAACTAAACTGCCAAGTCATAGAGAAATCATCAGTACGAAGTGATGAATTTAGCGTTGGCCACTACAAGCTACTCATAAAACTAGGGGCTCTACTTTTTTCAAGTCGATCGCGTTGGGGGGCGACCACACGGCGTCAATAGTACCGCACTATTAGTAAACATAATAAAACCTTAATATTTACGTTCACTTTGAACAATAAAGACACAATAAGTACTGTAAAAATGCTATCCGCTTTTCCGATTGGAATCTATCGAAAATGTATCTTAAATTGGTTAGGTAGAGTCGTTTTTTAAGTAAAATATTAACAATTACATATATCCTTTTTATATTATGTACTACCAACTTATTTGTAGTTTCGTATTGTTTTAGAAGGATATTTGCGTTTCGTAAGACATGAGATATGGGAAAGGCTGTGAATCACTGGCTTTCTTATTTGTGGCAGTAGGCTGTTGATTTTTTTATAGTAGCCTCGAGCGTATTCAAATTGTACAATTAGTTTATGATTTTTTTTATTCTCTTACACTTCTAAATTATTTGGGTTTCTATGATATTTTTGTGATGTTAATAAGAAATTATTCGATTTTTCTTTAAAGTCAATACTTGTATGGAAATATATACATATCTAAGTAAGAAGGTAAGAAATGGAGTTCTACGTACACTGATATATGTGCTAAATCAATATTTTACAAAACATAATTTAAAAGTTTATAATTTTACGTCTTATTTCAGGATTCATTTATGTTTTTTTAAATTATAAAGAGAAACAGTATGGAAAGTGCCTCAAAGTTTGCGGAGCTATCGACAAAAACCAGAAATATAAAGTAGGTAACAGGCAATTCATGATACTTGAAATATTTTCTACAAATATTAAGTAAATTTTACAAGCAGAGTTCTCGCCAACACTTAGCTCTTTTTTTCAATATGTGAAAATTTTATTACCCTTGAATTGGATAAGCCCATATTTTTCAGCCGAAACTGATAGCAAAAAGTACTTACGGAAAAAGGAAAAAGGAAGGAAGGAAGGTTGTTGATACTACGAACCTCTTGATTAATATAAAGCGCTTTTTATAATCCTTATGGCCTTATTAAATGGCTATCTTACCGTACCTATTAATACTAACACTGAAGAGTCCTGTGATTTTTTTAACGTATTTATTTTAAAATTCATATTAATATGTCTATCGAATAGGCGATATGGGTGAATATTACACTCTGTGCATACGATTCAGTCTTAAACAGGTAAAAAGCTGTCAGTTTTTACCTGAGTTTTATTTGAAGAATTCTGTTAAATTGGTCAACATTTATGTTTTAATAGAAACACAATTGCTAATTATTGACGCTACACGGAAGTCCGTAACGAATTTTGCTACTTGATTCTAAAAAGTTCACTAAATAGAACCTTAACTTCAAAATCGTAGGGTTTATATTGACGTCAATATTTTCTCGTTCCAAGAATAATGACGATCTCTAATGAAGTCCTCACTTGTTCTACAGTTAATTTCATGGTGTCCTTTGAAAGGCATTCCTATAGTTTGAATAGGGGGTGACTATAATTCAAAATGTACCTTCAATTTGTACCTTAGAGCTCAAAATGGCACTTGATTATACGTGTAGCAGAATAGACCCCCTAAATTTAGTTACACTTCTGTTTCAATGAATGGGAGAAAATTAGCTAATTTACGATCATTTTTGCCTGTGTAAATATAAGCCTTAAGCGTTTTACTTAACGCTTGGAACTTACACAAATAAAATAGTATTCCGTTGGGAGATATTTTGACAATGTATAAGGTTTAATTATTTAGTATTGTAAAATAACAATGGATGCTGTAAATTATACTGATGTTGTTCTACTGTTTGATATTGTATGCCAATTATAGTCAATTTATATAAATTTTACAACTTTCAGTTATTTATTGCCGCATAAAATAATGATTAGTTTGTAGAGCGTAATAAATTCTTCTTTTAAAAATATAATTATCTTAGATAATATAATAAATTGGCAAAAACAAAACAGAGAAAAGCGCATAACATTGCGTATAGGTGCTTCATATCCTTGATTTACGATTTTAAAAATATACGGGAGACTCATATTATCCATATATTAATACGTGATGCAAAAATTTTGTGCCTCTTTTTGCGAAAAATACGCGGACGGAGGGGCATAAAACTTAGCACACTTATAGTTTATATAGCGAAAGAATGTAGAATGTTAATAACTTTTTAAAATAATATATAAAAAAATATATTGAATTATTAACATAAATGTTACACATACTACCATTGTTTGACATCCATGTTTACATAAAGTGACATATACGTTGCTAGGCAACGCGTCAACGGGGACACTAGTTTGGATAAATGTCCAAAATCACTTTAAGTCACTCCCAGTGCCAGGTGACAAGATGTAGGACTAATTTACCATATAATATAACATCTGCTTTTGAAGCGGAATTCCGGAACACAACTATTCAATTAGCCATGGCTTCACATTGTCATATGATGAACACATGTATGACACGTGCCGTTTTTTATAAAATTTCAAGCACTTAATAACATATTTGCTTAAGTAAAGTGCGTATGTTTGTTTTTATGTTCTAATGCTAGCAATATTTTTTCTTTAATATTATAATAGTAGTAGCTACACGCTTTTTTCGGTATTCGTGTATTTTTTTAGCTTCATTTTGTATCGCGCAAATAGCAGGGTAGGCAGAGGGAACCAGAGAACCTAGTGTTACGACACTCCATTCTCTTCCAACAGTTCCGTTCCCCAATTTCCGCCGAATTGAGGCATTGCGTGCTGAGTGGCGGATCTCAATGCCGAGCTTCGCCTTGTTATCAAACCCAGAAAATGAAAATATTAAACTTTATATTTCCTGGAGTGGGAATCGAACCCACGACCTGTCGCGCTTACAGTCCCACGCTTGTGCTTCTGCGCATACGACAGATGTTAAGATTCGATTTTTTTCCGAGTTTGAGACATCGACTGTTGAGTAGCGGAACTCAACTCCGCCCTTTACCGTAGCAAATATATTTAGTAGTAGTTAGGATATAAGTATATGCCCGAATGGAAATGGAATACGATAAGCCATGTTTGCAGTCTAACATTGACCCACTACACCACGATGGCCACTTTTTCCTTTTAGAATACAAAATAAAAGTAAAAATTACTAGTAAATTATATAAATTAAACTGTTTTCTATTTTTTTGTTTTTAAAATAGTCATAAAAGGTAGACGTAGCGGACTCCGATCATTAGCTAATAATTACATTGTAGGGAATAGACTGCACGCGTTGATGTCTTTATAAGGCGGAGTGTTAAACAAGTTTATATAGGCCAAGTATGTTTGTTATATTTCTGCATAAATATATGTTTTATTATATGTTAGCTATATATTTTACTTGTACGCCTGTCGTGGCGCAGAGGAACAAGCGTGCGACTGTAAACGCGACAGGTTGTGGGTTCGATTCCTACTCCAGGAAATGGAATTTTTCATTTCCTGGGTTTGGTAACTAGGCAAAGCGCGGCGTTAAGTTCCGCCACTCAGCACGCAATGCCTCAATTCGGCGGAAAGTGGGGAACGGAGTGTCTTAACACTGGGTTCCTTCTGCCTACCCTGCTACATGCGGAATACAGCGTGAAGCTATGTATGTATATACATACATACACATACATACATATATATATATGTATGTATATGTTGTAATGTAGTGTACCTTAAAATATCAAACATAAGTATTATAAGTAGTGATGAGAAGATACTTACTTACTTAACTTTACGCTCTATCCCTAGCGGGGTAGTCAGAGAGTACGGAGCGCCAAACGCTACGGTCCCTGCATACCTCTTTCGTCTCGTCGATGTGAAGATAGACTTTTTGTATTACGTTCTTATAGACAGGAATATAATAACATTTATTACATTGCGTGTGTTCGTTGTTTCATTATTGTGACATTGAGTTTCGCGACTCAGCACGTTATGCCTCTATTCGGCGGAAAGTGGGGAATGGAAATGTTTAAAGAGAACGGAATATCTTAACAAAAGATTCTCTGGTTCCCTCTGCCTACCCTGCTATGTGCCGGATACAACATGAAGCTAAAAAAATATATCTATTATCAATAATAAATTATAATATAAAAAAATGACGATAAAGTAAGATAACTTTAAGCTTTCCTTAATATTTGCACTACTCCTATACTAAATACGTAAGTAAACTCCAAAATTAAAAATTGATATAAATGTCAATCAATAAACAATAAAATAAACAAAATTTGCGGAAATATAGTATAATAATTTAATACTTGTAGCCACGTGGTGGCACAGTTGAGCAGGTTTGGTGCGTTCTGATTGGCCACCGCCGCCCCTCCCACTGCGCGTGCGCTGACTCACGCGCCCGGCCCCACGTTGTTCACATGAGAAAGTATTGACAATTTTCTTTAATATATGTTTTATTGTAAGATTGACTTTTAAATATTATTTTTTACATGATTTGAGATTATTTGAGTATGTTATGTATTACTTATTTAAAGAAAGTATGGTTAAATATGTTATACTGCTTATAGGCTACTAATTGTAGTTGTTAAGTCCTTAAAAATTAAAATATTGCTTGTATGTACAATGATTCAATAATTGTAAAGTCTATGTTCCGTCATAGATATACTTAAGTATGTTTACATATACTAATATAAATATAACTATAAAACTATATTTTTAAGTGTCATTTGCTTGAAGTCATTATAGGATAGGGTGAAGTATATTTTATATATTTATTATCCATTCAAAATAATAGATCTAGTCATAATCATTATCATATTGTTTGAATAATCATATAAAGTTATCAGGCTATAAGTTTTTTTTAAGCTTCACGCTCCCTGCATAGCTTGGTAGATAAAGAGAATGTAGTGTCAGGATACTCCTTTCTCCATAGTATTATACTACCTAATTCCTTGACATAGGTACTTTCTACAGTATCAATTTATTATTCTTTTAAATTTTCTAAAATAGCATTACTTGTATGAAGTTAAAATATATAATGTAACACCTAACTCAAATTAAGCTACCATACACCAAAGCATACTAACACACCAACACCAAAAATCGGATATTGATCAAACAAAAAAAAATCCCTGTGATAATCCATTACCTAATTGCGTAATAAAAAAAGCAGGCGGGCGAGCAGGTAAGGCCTCCCTCCACGACTCCGCCTCGGCGGTAACGCGAGATCTCGTCAGAGTGTACCGTGCGCTGCCCGACCGCGCTCATGCCGCGGGTCCGCCCATCGCAATGAAGTGGCTGTGTATGTTTGTGCTTTTTCTGTGTTTGAGGTGCGAAGCCGCGAACAAACCTAGGAGAGGACGAGGCAGCATGTGGTGGTAAGTAATTATGCTAATTTTTGTATAAATGTTACATTTTTCTTGCTAATGACTAAATTATTAGATGTAATGTTATTCACGAGTACTTTGTGTGACTTCACAATTAGTAAATCTAATTTTATCCATGTATAAATAATGTTACATTGTTTTTAAGGTTAAATGTAGCAATTTGTTTTATATCACATTAATATTTAATAAAAATACTTAGACGTATACGTAACAAGTATCACTTTCTAAATCTCGGAATTACTTGGCATAATTATCGTCATCGATAAAACCAGTACACATTGTTGATCACACGTTCAAACAACTTCCTCTATAAAGGAGAGGAGATAATTAGCGAATCATTAAAAAAATGCCGTAAACACACGCGCGCGATATCGCTAATGGTGCTGTTAAACTTAATGCATCCTAAAACTTGCATCGTACGCGCATTATATGAATTATTGGGCTATAAATAAAAATATGCCAGATTATGCAGAACAAGCAGTTTTTATATAAATTATAAAATAAAAAAAAATAGTTTTTATATAAATATTAATAAAGAAAAATTTAAACTGATTTTAATCTGTTTTTGATAAGATATATTTTTTTTTAGCACCGTATAATTATTTATGTTACGGTTGTTGTAACATGTTAAAAATGAAAATATTTAAGTAGTCGTCAACGCGTGAGTCGAGTGACGGACGTCAAAACTATATTTGCACACACTATCGCCCGGCTGCTGGTATGCGACAGCCCTAATCCCTAGCGCACAGTGTATATGTTCTATTAGAATGAATTATTATTATTTTTTTTTATTTAAAAATAATTTTCTCACATAATTTACACAGATAAGGAAATCTCTTTAAATTAAATCAGTTTAAAATATCTTAAAATGAAATAAACATGGTAACAATAATCGTTATCACGGAAGTGGCTAATTTATAACCAAAACAAATTCACGCTAATTTTACTTCGTTCATATATTTTCACGTTTATAGCGTCAATTAATTTAGTGATATATTTTGCTGATACAGTTTTAATTACTCAATTTTTTTATGTTCGTATAAAGTCAGTGAACATAAAA
>JAKGSA010000033.1:1139220-1151778 GCA_033558755.1 Philaethria dido | reverse complement strand
TGAAGGTACTTGAGGATAATATTTAAACTGCTTTTGTCAGTCCTAGTTAAAATAAACCATATCATAGTTTAAAGTAACGCATTTAAACTAATGTCAAGCCATCTCCATGAATTCTTGAAGGAAATGAGAATTTCCGACGAACGCTGTATTTACGTAACACTTGACTACAAAGAAAAGTAAATAAGAAGTAATACGATTTACAGCGCTCTGGGCATCGTTTTTGTGAGTTTTACCTTTATTATGTAACTTAAAATGAGCACCATACTGTATTTAATTGATTGCAACGTATACACTTCGCGTGGCCTAACTAGATGAGGGCTTTAAGGTTAGCCTAACGAGCAGTGGACGTGGTATTGTCAATTTTAGAGCGTTATTTCTTAAAGGGTATGTACACAATAGGACGGAGCCAAAGGCCGAGTCAACAGGCCGAGATGTCGATCGCTCTCGTCGTATTTACACGCTCAGCCCTCAAGGATTAATGCGCGACGCAAATATTTATCTAAGCGTCTGCAGATTGACAGTTCAGTCGACAATTGTTTGTTGTCTTTACCCAAATGAGCATTTTCGTCCACCCCTTGCCTTAAGTGGCACACGGGGTGTTTGTATAATTTTTTCAATATTCTTTGTTAGAAGACTTTGTTTAAGCTATTTTTTTATAAAAAATAATATAAATTATTTAAAAAAATACAGACATTGCGGACTGTCATAATGTACACATTAAACAACTTTTTAAGTGACGAAACCACGTAATTTTCACTTAAATGTAGAATTTTTGTCTGTGAACAAAGTGTGGGCGGCGTCCTCATTTCTCATACTGGAGACAAATTATCTAACATCTCAGCAAACATTTACGACTAGAAAGAAACAAATCGTCGACTTTCAGCTAAATAAAATAGGTTGCCAATATGTTTAGCAAAACTGACACAAGCCTCTGAATTTGTACATTTAAGTACTATAATCCGATTAAGTTTTCAATTGGTAATGTTAAAGGTGATAACCCCATCATAAATATAATTCTTCTTAATGTTTTTCTTACATTTAACCACAAACAAATTGATTGATATCAATTACAAAATATTAAGATTTGTATCGCAATAAATTGACAACTTAATTAGTCAACATGTAATTAATAACATCACTGATAATGTATCACATATCTAATAACTTGCAAAACTGCATTTAGAAACAGGTTGTCACACTGCAAATCTTGTATGCGATCGTCATATAGACATATTTAAATGAACAAGACAAAAAAGCTGTATTTATGTTTGATTTTTTGTCATTACAGGGGTATTGCGAAAGCTGGCGAGCCAAATAATCTGTCACCGGTGTCTCCTGGAGTTTTGTACATGGACCCAGCGGTTCACGCGACGTTAAGGAGGAAACAGCGGCGGTTAGCACGAGAAAATCCTGGCGTTTTAGCAGCGGTGGCCAAAGGAGCAAGTATGGCAGTAGCTGAGTGTCAACACCAGTTCAAATACAGAAGATGGAATTGTTCTACAAGAAATTTCCTTAGAGGGAAGAACTTGTTTGGAAAAATTGTTGATAGAGGTAAGAGGTTTTACAAGTATTTAAAATCATATTCATTATATATTTTTTAGTAATATCAGCAATAAAATTAATATACACTCGTATAGACATGTTAGTGTGTTGACAGACAAAAGTGAGCAAAAAATATATAAACGATGCAGTCACAAGAATTCCAGAATAAGATGCTTTTAATTTGATAATAATGTATTCAGAATATTGCGTATTGCATCTACCTACTGCAGAGCGCATTGCCTCAATAAACATAAAGTTTTACTTTTATAAATTGTTTATTATGGATTTAATTAAGAATAAATTATGATAAAGACTGACAAGTTAATGCCTAAACCACGATTATCCTTTTGGCAAAGGTGAAAAAAACAAGAAGCTTAAATAGCGAATATGAGAACACGCGTCATTCGTTTGTCTCAATTTTGTCCCAAATAAAAAAACAAAACATTAAAAAGAACTTAAGAATATAATCTCTAAATACCCATCGAGGATACCAAAGAAACAGATTACGAGGCATTGAGACGTTTAAGCGATTTAAAAAACACGATTGAAATTTTCTTTTCTATATTGAATTGAATAAAAAAGATATTTTTTAAAGAACAAGCCCTAATCCGAGTTACAAAGAGTGGCTACAAATTAAGTGATATCTTTAGTTGGCAACCCTTTTAGAAGATCTTATCTCCGTTCACCGGGAGGGTAGCGCGCCGGGGGCACCTATAAAGGGCTCATCAAGATAATACATCCTGGATCAATTACAAGCGACCGAGTGACGTTCCAAATCTCGTTTGCCGATGGCCCTTTTATTTGTTCTATTACTTTAATCCTTTCTCGAAAATTATCTTCATGAATTGATTTATTTTATATTAAGGAGAAAAATATATTTTTGTAACAAGTTTTGCTACGCTATTTCGATGAATATAATTAAGCTTTACGCTGCAAGAATACAATTAGTATCAATTCCATTTAGTTAACATGAATAGAGATGTTATCTGAAAGATAAAAATCAACAAATAAGTACTTTAAAGCACCTAATATTTAAAAATCTCTTCTCATGAAAGCCATAGTGTGTGACCAGCCAACGTATGTAAGTTATAATAAAGAGGCGAGATTAAATTTTTTAAAAGGTGCACTTACGAAAATTAAAATTTTATAACAAGGCCTTTTTCATCCACGTTTTATTTTTTTATCGTAATAACGTCTCTATTATGTATAGAAATAAGATCGAATATAAATAGTTCTGAGATTTCGCGACTGTAAAAATTAAATTTGCTGTTCAAATCAGGGCTGCCCTATCTCCGGTGTCCGATTTCGATGCTTTGTGCGCGATATGCCTTATTATGAGCCTGCGAACTGCAAACATCTGGTCCTCACTTCACATTATTCGCTTTTAGCAAAAAAGAGATCGTATTGTAAATCTAAACTATCTCGACTTTTTATTAGTAAACCAAAACAAATGTGATTACCGTAACATTTTTGTTGGATGAAATACAATTGTAAAAGCTGTTCTTGGGTCAGGCGGTAGTGAGGGGTTATCTTCAAAATTAAAAGCGTTCGTTACTTTATCGAATCTAATTCGATCATTTTACATTAGTACGCTGGTGTATATTTTATGTAGGTCTGTACGTGCGTGCGCCACGGTTATTGACCTGGCTTCTTACGTTAATGAAACGCGCAAACCTAATGCGTAAATGATGTCTCTATTAACTTGCACTCCGCTGTTACTTGAAAGTGACTTTTTGAAGGTTAACTCGAACAATAAATTCCAACTCGTTGGGACACATTTAAAATAATGCAGATTGATATAATTAGCTTGCAAAATGAATCGTTATACAAATATTTAAAACCTGCCAAACATCACCGTATTTAGCCAAACCATTATTATTGTTACGATCTCTAAACAATATATAGAATGGATGAGGTCGGGCGAAGGTTATGCCAAATTAAGGTATTTTAATATTAAATTCAACAGAAAAGGTAATGCTTTAATAAATTAAAAATCATAATTAATGAACAATTGTAAAAACTTTTCTATGGTTATGAAACTAAGTAGATTAATAAATGGTGCCTGTAAGTGGCCGACGGCGAAATAAACAATGTTGCACATTTATGCACATGTTCATTCTTTTAATGAAATATAACTATTTTAAAACAAATAGATAAGGTACATTTGATAAATAGCAAAATAGTGATTGTAAAACATAAGCAATTAAAGCATTAAGGCCTATCAATACAAGACCGGCCATTACTCAGTACTTTCTTTTATTTTTATTAGCTATAGAAGCTATAAAATAATTACATTTCAAATAAATAAAATTCCTAGAGCTAATTACCACTTACATTACATTTTGTTCGGACACAATCTACTTACAAAGATTCGATACCATTTTTCTAAATTAAAGTCCAGATATAGCACTGCAGACCACCGCCGTAATAATTTCACTTTGTAAAAAGAGCAAAAGGCGATACATAATTTATGTTATATGCGTGTATATTTAGAGCATATTACTTTATTAAGGGCAGGCAGGGCGGGCGAGTGCGGGGCCAATATTACAGGCCGGCCGCAAATATCTGCCGATAAACTTTTTTAATACATTGCAATTACGTCCATTTGAGAAACGCATAAAACGGACAAGCGATCGCGGCGGGAGCTCCATACAACTCATTACGAAAAAAAAATCGTAAATATGATTTTGAATCGCTACATCTCATCGAGAACCAAAATCTTTGAATAAGGATTGCCCGTCATAATTACTGTTTCGATGGACAAAGCCCCCCCGGATGGGGCACGAATAATTACTAATATACACGTCGACACGCCATTGAGGAGTTGACGCGACATCTTCATCTCATTGTGGTGTAAACCTCAAGGATCGTATTAACACAAATGATGACAACGGCACAATGGCCCGCTTTATAGATCGGGCCATTGTTGACCCGAGAATAGAAAAATATATGGTCCGGATTCCCGCGGCGAGGCCTCCTGCGGAGCGGTTTGGCGATGAGCATGCGACGCTGCTCGTACGAGCTACACGGAAGCCACGTTTACACCTATCGCAGCGTCTAATGGCAGGTAACTCGCCCAATAAAACGACCTTTCTCAAAATATTTCCTGTTTTGAAGGTTTCATATGGAATCTCGGAGTGAGATTCCTCCGTCGTGGGTGGACAAAACGTACAAAACAAACTACCAAAATAAAAAGCAAATAAAATGCCCTCGACGATATATTTAATGCTCAATTAGATAAGCGTTTTGTGTTTTGTGGAGTTTGAATTGTTTTTAGTTATAACAATTTGTGACATTTAAAAAGGTTTCATATAAATTTTATATTATGTCCCAAAATTTACGTGTACATTTATTCAAAATGTTCGGAAATGACGATCGTGCTTCATTTTTTATAAACTGTTAATGTTCTGTTAAAAAGAAATTATTTTCGGTATTTTTTCTTAGTTTGAAAACAAACGTCTTTGTCCTCAGTATGAATGGGTGTCGGGATGGTGGATGGTAGCGAGTGGTAGCCCCGAGCGCTTTGTGCCACTCACAATGAGTGATATATGAGCGACGTAATTTTGAATTGTCGCAGCGAGTTCTCGAGCTGAGGACTCAATGTGAAATTATCACCCTTATAGGGCATAACGAAAATGAATTATTACTTTATGCCCTTTTTCTCGTTACGCCATTAAAGTAAAACTTATCGTCATTCCGAGGCGCTTTAGTAGCCTTTTAAGAAATTAATTTTAATGTCTCCAACAAGCTATCTTAAAATAGAAGCTGATACTATCAAAGATCCCACTAATACGACATTATATACTCGTAAAATATTGTAAAACACTAATAAATGACTTCATCACTGTCGACGGCCGTCCTCAATAGGTCGACGTCTAAACCGGCCAAACATCACATTATAGCGCGGGTGATTTATGGTTGTTTTGAGTAATTACATCTCATCAAATTTGAATAATGCCAGTTGCCATAAATAATAAGCTACACGAGGCGCAACGCGCGAATCCTCATAAGTCAATCTTTCAAATTAATCTCTCGGAAACACTTCGGTGTGATGACTCAATGCGGATGCCGAGGCATATATTTAATTAGCGCATTAATTTCCAATTATTTTATGGTTTTCTGTGAGGCTCAGGGGCCAGGTGTTCATCAAATGTCAACAGTGATTAAGTTTTATTTTACGAAGCGAGCGAGCGGTCGTCCGCAGGATTTACGAGTTTTTGACTTTTATAAATTCTCAACGCCTCGCCTTAACTGCCAATCCGGCGGGATGGAATTATCGCTCGGTGCCCGACTGCTCGAGTTGTAAACCGACTTCGGGACCATTTATTATCCACACAGATAATCCACCGACAGCACTTTATTATCAGTTATAATAATAATTTACTTTTATAGATTCACATTACTCATGTTTGTTCTTATTTGACTGCAGTTTGATGCGGTGGAATTGCCTCAATAAAATAATAGCGCGCCTTAATTATAAACGCTTTATATCGGACAATCTATGACTACGATACTAATCGTTATTTGTATTAGCCCTCATACGTGGCTGGTGTCGGATTAACGTTGTTTGGGCAGTTCATAGAAGGAATTTACATTTTATTTAATACCGTGACTAATGTGGCCCCTCGGACGAAGCTTGTAAGGACATCTGTCATAATTTTTCTACGTCGCGATTTACTCGCAAAATGCGACAATCCTCTTTGTTGTCATACGAAATCGATGGTCGAGGATACAAATAAAATAACTTATTGAATTATTTATTAACATATAAATATAAGGTTTTATATTAGATAACATATAAAAAACATCGCATTGTAGTCGATCGCTTGTACATTAAATAGACTAAAATCAATTAAAAATTATTTTGACCTTGTTTGATAAGATATGTGCCGTTATGTCAGAACGGAGATGAAGTAAAAGTAGTCACATAAAAATCACAGCGTGAAGACAGATGTCATCGGCCAGATGTCGACACATCGGGGCTCGTTTTCCTACATGTTCCGAAGACGCGTATAGACCGGCAATAAGATGCGCGCCCACCTGGCTGCGGCACCCCGGGGCAGATCTCCGCTGAGTCATACCTATACATAAAGTTCGTGAACGTATCAACTTCCACTGTAAAATTTAGATATTTTAAGGATATTAGAGTTACTGTAAAAATATAAAACAGTGAGTTTTTGTTTTATACTTAAAGGACCAACGTTTACTTTTATGACTTTAAATACTTTGCCAGATCATTATAGAAGATAAATGCCTTGTAGGGTTTGTATTTGTAATCGTTGAATTAATTCCCCCTCGAGCTTTGAATGATGGCGAAATTGACATCAAAATTCTCCGTTGAACGTCTCAAGTAATTGCTTAATAAAATACTTTTGTGTAACATCCCAAATAACACAAAAAGTGAGCTCGCTACGCCAGTGTGCGCCGCCCGTAATTTATATCGGTGCACGATGACAACTCAATAAAAAAAATGATTTCATTTGCTTATTAAGTCCTTAATAACGATGGTCGATTTCGACCGTTCCATATATTATTATAAATAATAACAAATACAAGTTACTGTGTAACTTTTTTTCCGTTTAAATCGCGTGGCGACGGAAGCCCACCTAAGACGCTTATACTCTTAATAAATAACTATAACTTGTGATGCGATAATAAAATATTATGTTATTATGGAACACTATTTATGTTTATACGAATATAGAAAACGACGACGACGTCTTTTTATACGACGTATAAAAAGACAAAATTTAAGGTGTTAAAAATACAAAAAAGTCTCGACCCATTATCTGTCATTTTAGTTATATAATGTTAAAATAGTGAAACGTCAGAGATAAAATATTGTGTGTAAAAAAACAGGTCATCTTTAATTATGATTAAGGTAAATGGCCAGCCATCGAACTACTTTCGGTTTTAACGCCGAGGAATTTCATTATAACCTTGACTTGTTTGATGAGTCAGGCTATCATAGTTTCTTACCGATTATTCCTTATAAGCTTAAATTATTTTTGTTATTCCTTAAAGAACATATCGAATAACATTTCATAAGTTTACTTTCGATTTTTCTTATGGAAATGCTCATTTTTGATAAAATTTTATGATGACTAATATAGTTTTATTACATTTTTATAAAATGGTTTCATATTTTAAAATTTTAAACAATTAAACATTTACCGTAGTAGGGCTTATCGATGCTAATCGTCAAGAATCATCGGAAATCGATATTACCAAGATTCGTTGCGCTCGCCAGTACTTGTAATGATCAAATTTATAATCTCCCGGGTAGGTAATAGGCGCTTCTTTTATTTTCCATCATCGAGATATACCCTCTCTCTTTTAATTGTATTTTATGAGTATTTGATTCTAATGCCGGGCCATTAATTATTTATAGTATTCGATACGGGATGAGAGAATCGATTTATGTATTCGAGAGATGAATGAATGCATCGATCCTTTTGTGTTTGTGCCCGGAGTTCTTTTGGTAATTACTAAGGATTACATTACGACTTACTCAATTTATACCACTATAATGTCGAGTCACTAATTGATATTAGCTTTGCGCGTGTAGGTATTACATGGGAGGGCCTTCATTATTATTATACTTGTATATATGTGTGCATATATTTTTTTATTAAAATGCCAATTTGACCTCAACTTTTTTATCTGTTAGCCTTAAGCCATAATAAAAACTGATTAAAATATGACCACCTTCGCTGCTGGCACGTATTAATTATGTCTATACCAAACATGCCTATGCACAAATACATACATAAAACTCATATTGTTATTAAAACAACAATATTAAGCCAGAAGCGAGGTCCGATACCTGCATTTTATAAGTTTATAGCAGTCTATTATCGCTATAACCCTCGAACCTGTCTCAATATAAAATATAGCTTTCCAAACAAAGACCACTAATTGTAATGGCATATTAAATGCCAAATTTCTCAATATTGGACTCATATATAATACGATGGAATATTTACAGACAGTTGACGTTATCGCTTGTGTTATTAATAAAATTTAATATTTATATAGTAATAAATTTAGAAGTCAGTTGTATAAAATATAATTATTTTCTAATAGTATGTTTTTGTTTGTAGGTTGCCGTGAAACAGCGTTTATTTATGCAATAACGAGCGCCGGTGTAACACATGCGGTGTCTCGCGCGTGCGCCGAGGGCTCGATCGAGTCGTGCACCTGTGACTACTCGCATGTGGACCGCGCGCCGCACCGCTCCCGCGCCGCCGCCGCCGCCAACGTGCGCGTCTGGAAGTGGGGCGGCTGCAGCGACAACATCGGCTTCGGATTCCGATTCAGCAGGGAATTCGTCGACACCGGCGAGAGAGCAAAGACACTCAGGGAAAAGATGAACTTACACAACAATGAAGCCGGCAGAATGGTACGTCTTTTCACCATCCACTTAATATATTAGTCAACGTGTAGACTCCTTATAAACGGTAGCTAAGAACTGTTGATTCATGCGATTCAAGTGGCAGTCGATACATAATGTCATCGAACCATGTTTACATTAGCAGTCGGGGTGTCGATCGATTGTCAGCCACTTGACGTGACGCTTAAGTCTAAAATTAATTATGCGTCAAGTGGGTCAGCCCATCGCGCGACGAGTGCGCAACAGGCACCCATTCGTTGCGCTCGCGCATCTCCCTCCCACCGCACACCCACATTTGCATATCCACTGTCCATACCTTCCTAAAATGCATCAAAAAGGGACGTCTGGAGACTCGAGCCACCCAAACGCATCATTAACTGACGTGCTTAATTCTTGTCACGACGGACGCACTGGGTGTCCATCTGATGAATATTCACGGCATTCCGCCGATTGTTTAACACATATTAAAACACTAGACTGTAAAACGCATCGTTCATATCCATATACATGACAATAAAAAATTGTCGACATTTTCTACGAACCGTATACGCTCACGAAGGTTAGGAAAATATTTACTGTCTCTATCCTAGCGTCATTTATCTACCTTCTTAGAATGATGAATGTATCTAGAACATGATTTATGATCTGTACACGCGCGGTGACGACCGGCCCACCTCGTCACCATTTGTAACAATTTGCTCGATCGTAAGATGCGATCGATGAAGTGTTCTTTAAAGATCATCGATCACCTACATCGGCGCTTATCGAAGGAATTTAAAGATATTTGGACATCATTATAGACCTCCTCATGTGATTGAATAAATTAAGAGATCTGATGTTTTTGTGACATATTATTAATCATTGTATTTGTCCGCAGCACGTGCAAACGGAGATGCGCCAGGAATGCAAATGCCACGGTATGTCTGGATCCTGCACTGTCAAGACCTGTTGGATGAGGCTTCCCAGTTTTAGATCCGTGGGAGACGCTTTGAAGGACCGCTTCGACGGAGCCTCGCGGGTCATGATGCCCAATACGGAAGTTGAAGTGCCTGTTCAGAGGAATGACGCAGCTGCGCATAGAGTTCCTCGAAGAGATAGGTACAAGTTCCAACTCCGACCACATAATCCAGATCATAAAACACCTGGTGTCAAGGATTTAGTGTACTTAGAACCATCACCGGGTTTCTGCGAGAAAAACCCGAGGCTGGGCATTCCCGGCACGCACGGGCGTGCCTGCAACGATACTAGCATTGGCGTTGACGGCTGCGATCTCATGTGTTGCGGCCGCGGCTACCGGACTGAGACTATGTTCGTAGTGGAACGATGCAACTGTACATTCCACTGGTGCTGCGAGGTTAAATGCAAACTGTGTCGTACTGAAAAAGTAGTAAACACGTGTTTATAGACAAGCGAGCGCTTTGCCGCGTACACTTATGTGATCGAGACTTAGTGATGGGTTTGTGACTCTGATTAGAGTGGACTTGAACAACAAATGTGTATATTAAAGACCTTGTGTTCCGGTTAAACCCCCTATCATATACCATATCAAGTTGGCGAATTCACAATTAATTCTGACTTATGTATATATTTCCGTACCGCTGTTCAGTTCTCTCGTACGTATAAATCGATACGCCGTGAAATTAAAATAAGCTGTTACTCGGTGGTTTAATTTATTTGGCTATTAAGTGCGAACATGTGATCTAGTAATGTTATTAAGTGGACGCTGTCGTTGGGATACTAATGAGACCAGTTTATCGTCGATTTATTCCTGTCAACATATCATCCCGCGGCCACTCCGAAATTGGGCTTATTGGTTTCCTCACGCGGTCAGGTGTATGAATGAATAGACTCAGATACCGCGCTTATCAGCGTGACTGCTCACCCGAGCGGCAGTTATACATATTAGACTACTTTTAATGGTATTTAACTTATATCATTATAAAGTTAAAATTAATGTTATAATTATATTTTAATGAAGCTGAACGCTTCGCATATTGATAATTCCACTTTTATACATTTTCTATTTTATAGACGTCCGCATCGGGTGTACGGTCGCGTAACTGTTGTAAAACTCGAGAGCGAAATTATCTTGTAATTATAGTTCTATATTAATTATTCGTCCTGCTAATGGAATTTGTGGCTTAGCTTTATTTGCATAAAGTATCTTCTTGGGTGTCCGCCGGCGCAGGTTGCATTTGGGCCTTATCAGTGAATAAGTAGCGCCATCGTAAAAGTGTCCCACATTATGAGATAAACGCTCTCGAGAATTTTAATTAAATATTAAATGAATTAAATAATCAGTATTATATGTATAATATTGTATGCGTGCTGCGGCCGATATTCCAAGATAAAGTTGCACGTAAGCCCGATTGACACTTGTTAAACGCTCGCTCGTGCTTTTAAATTGTCCAATATTTATTAAGCATGTACAAAAATATTTTTTGCCTTTTATATATTTTTAATTAGTGGAGATATCGCAAACTGTTTATTCTGGTTATTTATATTCATACATGCATATCGCATATAAATGTTATTATCTTACAAATTGTTACCCCTCATCAGATATCGTATTATAGTTGACGGTTTATAAAACTTGATAATATACCCTTTACAATATATTTGTATTAGACTGATGTACGAACTCAACAGTTTGCTATAAAGAGAAGCTTTACTAAGTATAATTATTTGTATCAACGTGAATGATATTTCATATGTGATATAAACCTAGTTAGCGTAGAGAATAGAGTAAAGTGATCCACTGCGCTTCTCTATTTAGATGTAAGTAATAAATTATGTACGTAAGCTATTTATTATTTCAATTAAGAATTTCGTTTTACTTTAGATTGTAACTAAAGTGAAAGGAAATTGTTATTTTAGTATTAAATCCCATGTTAAAACTATCGGGATTTCTTTTCTTCGCTATCACAGGTCGCTGTTGTTGAACTGAGTGGATTTTAAGCAGTAGTTTAAGGAATTTGTACGACAGTTGGCGATAAATATTTATTACGATAACTGTGATATGCTGTTTTAATACATACCTATTGGTATTTCATTTTAGTACGTATTTGAATCTGCTTGCATTTCAAACAGGTTGTTGAATGTCGTGAAATTAAAGACTGAAGTTTTTTTTTAACTCATAGTTGTATCTGTCGTAGTTGGATCGTTAATCCGTTTATAAATTTTAGCCTCGAATCGAATGTGATAAAATCGATTTTATTATAATATTTTATCTGTCACGAATCCAAAATTGAATATGTTCTGGATTTTTTACCGGTGACAGTTGAATCCCAGGTTTTAACATGTGTCCTTGCCCTAATCAAATTGTCAGTGTAAAAAAATTGCATGTATATACTATTTTTATTTTGATATTCTTAAGTTATTTATGTGAATGTAGCATTTTATTGTTTATATTAAATAACTATTCGATTGAAATCAGCTGAACGTGTCTGAATCTCAAGTACTATTATTGTATATGAATTTACCTATTTGAAATTATATTTCGTCCAGTGACCCGTTGCGGTTGACGCATTGTATCTACATATTTATGATTAAAATATTGATTAGTTGTTACTAAAAATACAAAATTGATCAAAGATATGCTTTTTATTATTTCACCTTTTCTA
>JAKGSA010000033.1:1089688-1139075 GCA_033558755.1 Philaethria dido | reverse complement strand
TTATTTTTTTTTATGGATACCGGATGGCAAACGAGCAGAAGGACCGCCTGATGGTAAGTGGTTACCTTCGCCCATGAACATCTACAACACAAGAGATGTACTAGATGCGTTGCCAACCTAGAGGATACAGATGGAAAGAGAGGATAATGTAGTAGTCCGCTATCGGAACCACTACATTTTGGGGAAAGGATGGGTGGGATAGGGGAAAACCTGGCTTACATGCCATCGAACCGGAACACATCATAAGATATTTGGCGGTTCGTCTTTGACATGATAGTGGTCGCGAGCCAGACGGAGGACGAACCTCCTACCACCAATAAATGCTTTATCTTCATCAATTATGAGATTGGGTCGAAATAAATAAATAATCATATTAATATGAATACAAATAGCTGCCACTTTAAATGACCGATATTAATGATGCACTCTGTATGCACTAATTAAGCTAGTTCTCACAAGTGGGATTTTATTATTATGCACATATATTAGCCATGAAATGATTTGGTAGATAAAAGATGAATTCTAAATAGAAAATGCAAGTCAAAACAGATCAATAATCGCCTAAAGTAGCTTCACTCTTTATTCCGCATAGAAGGATAGGCAGTCTTTTCGCCCAACATATTTTTTAACTATATACTATATGAATAATTTTTTTTAGATAAAATAAGGTATGCGTACCCTTTATATATAATATACATACATAGCTACCCTTTGTCCCGCGCATAGCAGGGTAGGCAGAGGGAACCTAGTATTAAGACACTCCGTTCCCCACTTTCCGCCGAATTGAGGCATTGCGTGCTGAGTGGCGGAACTCAACTCCGCGCTTTGCCGTGTTACCAAACCCAGGAAATGAAACAGGCGTTTGAATTCAAAAAGTGAAAGTTTGAATATTCAAGATTATATACCCATTATTATTTTCATATTAAATTGTATTTAATAATCTGTAAAAATATTTTATTTTAATACATATAAAAGTAGATTAATAAAAGTTCAAATGCAGTTATATAATTATATTATACAGTATTTTTTGCTTAAGACAAGACAAACACAATGAAAACAAATATTTAAATTTATGACCTCTGTCAACTTGACAATTCCAGTTTTCTATCATTCCAGCATTATTATAGTTAAAAAAAATATTTATTATAAGGATATTGTTTTTTATTTTATGTGGTATTTACTTAAGTTTAACCGTAAAAGCCATTAGATGTGGGTTCGATACCCACTAGAGGGAAAGAGTATATTTAAATTATTTCCATTTCCGTTCCGGTAAGTAGAAATACGGCAGTGAGTTCCATCACTCAATACGCGATATTCCGATTTTAGGTTGAAAATATCGGAGTGTTTTGACACTAAGATCTCTCTGTAAAAAAAAAACAACTTGAACACTAAAGTTTACCTCTTAAAGGCTTCAATTTGTTCATAAAACGTTAGAATTATGAATTCGTGACGAACATTACTAGCAAAAAGATTTATATATGCGCAACGCTCGAGGCGTTATCATGATGCTAATCGTGTTAGATATCTACATAGGTGCCAATTTGGCTACAACCTTTAATTTCATATTATATTAATTATGCTATCATAGTATATTCTAGAATTCAAGATGATTATATTATGTTATCCTTTATTACTATATAACTATAAAATTAGTATGTGAATGTGAGTTTGTTTGTTTGTCTGCTTTCACGCCAAAACTACTCAACAGATTATCATGAAACTTTGTACACAGTCTTAGAGGTATTAAAAAGGACATAGGATACTTTTTTAAAAGAAGATATTTTGGCATATACGATTGCTTGTCAAAAAAAATAAGAATGTAGCTGCTTAAAGCCTTCAAATTACCGCATATACGCACTATAATATGTAGTATGGACTGTCATTGTCTAATACGCGAGCGAAGCCGCGGTTAACAACTAGTAATATATTAAATTAAAAATTAAATATAATTTAAACGGATTAATCGCGTATATTTTTGTATTAGAAAATACATTTTTGGAAACCCGACGTTTCGAACACTTTACAGTAGTCCGTGGTCACAGGTAGACTGAGGTGGCATTCGTCTGTCATTTAATACAATTATTAAATGAAACTACCGCCAACGATTTCTTAGTTGCCTCGCGTACTGCCGTGGATTCTTGCAGAAAATCAAAGAACTCAGCTATATATTACAAATGTTAAGGTAGGTTTGTTTGTTGGGCTTTCATGCCAAAACTACTCTAAGGATTATAATGAAACTTTGTACACATATATATGTACTTGGAGGTATTAAAAAGGTCATAGGATTATTTTTATTACAAGAAATAAGAGAAAAGAGCAGGTTATTTGACAGACAGTCGAAATATTAACCGTACACGGTTTAAATTATTAAATTAATTTGGAAAATCTTATTTATAGTAATATTTTTTAATCGAAAATTGTGTATGTATGTTCTTGTTTAACCTCTCACCGAAGCGATGTTATGAATTTCTGAGTGGAGTTATGTAGGCGATTGAAGAGTAGCATAGGCTACTTTTTAATATTAATTTACTCATTTCCCATTGACAGCTCGAGCGAAGCCGCGGGTAACATCTAGTATATTAATATATTTTAGTTGAACGTTATCGTGGCGCACTTGGATATTGGTGAACACAATGGTTGTGGGTTTGAATCCTGAAGGATGAAAACATATCTATGTATGTAGACATTTTCTCTAGTCTGACAAATACTATAATACTTGTAATTTATCAAATTTATTATTATAAAAATAATATTAGTAAGTTTCTCGGCCTCCTGTAGTTTGGTTTCGCCACTGAACACGCAGTGTCCCTAAAATGAGGAGGCGAAGTGCAGAACCTTGGTTTAAGAATAGTTTATTTCAGCTTTAATAAAAATAAACTAAATTTAATCAAAGAATCATCTTCACACTGTATCCCTGTGCCTCTGCGCCACGACAGGCGTTAAAAAAAAAAAATGGTTCACTCAGTAAAAAGTATTGAGGTAACTTATTATTATTATTTTTTATTAATGGGTCTGCGCGTGCCAGTTGAGCACATATCACTTTGCCAATGTCACCTTGAATGGAGAACATACAAAGGAGATTGTTCGGTTATAAAGAGAAAAAAAGTTATAATTATTGAATTGCATATTAAAAAGAGTTCAAGTTAAAATTCTGCAACGTATATAATTTTAATATTGCATTCTGCCTTATTTACTGTAAAAAATATACGTGTGGCAGCACATAAGCTCATGATATCGAGGTATATATTATATTTATTTAAATATTTTTTTTTTATTTAGAAAATGCTTTAATAGTAAAAGAACATAAAATAATAAATTCATTAAATTCAATAAATATTTATAAATATTTTATTGATATATTATAATATCTTGCATTTCCTACGCAATACAGAGAATGTGGTATATCGTCCTTCGATTTCGTTCACTTTTTGAAATGAATGTGCCAAACTCTCTGTCTCCATTTTTCGCCCGAATTCTATATTGCGAGATCCACGGCGTAGCTTTGTCCTTGTCAAAAAACTTATCTTGTCGAACTAAACTAAAAAAATACTAAGTATAATTGAAGAACTGAACTGAACTGAAAATATCTATATCTATATATATATATATATATATATATATATATATATATATATATATATAAAAAAAAAATATATATATATATATATATATATATATATATATATATATATATATATTTACCCTGCTATATAGCGATCATAATCACAATATACGCTGAAATAATTTAAAATCATACATATTCCAGTTACGCCATAATTTAATACTTATTTAAAAAATTAAAATTCAATTTACAACTTACATTAATGCAAACAGATATAATGAATACGAAAAAGCATATTCCAGATCTAAGTAACAAGTTAGTTGTAATCGCGTTTATTCTGGTAACCATTAAAAGCATGATAACAAATCAAATGATTATTGGCATTTGGCAATCCGTTAAAGAGGTTTGTTTAATAACAGCGACGTCCGTATCGATGTACGCCGATGTTCACATTTATTTATGAGGGTGTATTTTAGAACGCGATGCAAACTGTCATATCTTTGCAATTTTATTTTATTGCGAACGCAACCGTAGAGGAATAGCGGGCAATTTTCTGAAACGGCTTTATTTTCTAACAAAGGAACACTTATTTTATTGAACTTATGTTTTAAAACTAAGCTATAGAGTACAGTTTTGCGTGACAGTTGACGTTGAAAGTGAAAAGTCGATCGGTGTTGGTGGTCGCGGTGCCGCGGGCTCGTTCCCACGAGTATCGCGCTGAAGAAAATTTATGTTTATGAACTGAGAAATCTGTCATAAGAGATACGAATGGCGCGGCTGAACCTGAAATAGCGTAAATAATTTTTCACGCAGGATTTCGCATTTTGCAAGCGAAATTTTACTGTCAATATATCCATTTTGTTCCAACGGGAACAATGTTTTGTGTTTTTTTTGGAACATTTAAGTAATAAAATACTTGTTTATAAGTTATATTTTAAATTAGGTTTTGTAATTTGTTTCATAAATTTTGATATTATTTCGAAACGATTAGAATATAAGCGTTGAAGTTTGAGGTACTGCAAAGTGCCTCTTTTTGTAAGCTAAAGTTCGTAGTAAGTATGGTGGCAAATGGTGATCAAAATACAAGTATCTATGTGTTATTGTAAGAAAATTTTACCATATTTGTCATAATCTAATAAAAATAATACTTTATTAATAATAATAAACTCTTTATTGTAATAAATAAGATAGATAGGAAGATAGGTTCTCTCTGCCTACCCTGCTATATGCGGGATACAGCGTGAACCTATGTATGTACGTATGTTAGGCAAACGCGGCTTTATTACTACTAGTAATACTTTCATAGCATGTACTTTATATTCTTGCTAAAACGACCAGGATAACATCTTTTAACAGTGTTTTATAGTTTCTTAAACTATTCTGTGATAATTTTTTACAAAAATTTCTATAGAGAATTATTTCAGGATGACATGGAACATGAAATATAATAACCAAAAAATGTTATTTAAAAGGAACAGTTGTGGTTCAGTTGGAACTTCCTAAATTCATGGCAATCATGGATTGAAATCTTATTTATGTTTACATTAATATCGTATAACTAGCTTTAACTTAACACCTGTCTTGACGCAGAGGCATAAGCGTGCCGACTGTAAACGCGACAGGTTGTGAGTTCGATTCCCACTCCAGGAAATGGAATTTTTCATTTCCTGGGTTTGGTAACAAGCTTAAAATCGTTGAGTTCTGCCAATCAGCACGCAATACCTCAATTCAGCGGAAAGTGGGGAACAGAGTGTCTTAACACTAGGTTCCCTCTGCCTACCCTGTTATATGCGGGATAAAGCGTGAAGCTATGTATGTATTATATATATATTGATTATGTTAAAGAAATTTCAGCGTTGAATTTTTCACTAATATATTTTTTAGATATCTCTCTCAAATCATTTTTGCCTACGTGACATGTTAAGATGAAAAAGAACAAAAATTAATAAGTAATAATCAATTATACTTAAATACATACATAGAAAGTGGAGCTATAAAATCAAATTCTAGTACATGTTAACTATTACCTTATATTGAAAATAAAGTTTATCGATAGTAATAAAATGGCGCAACTATATAATAACTCTTAGTGACTGGATCGCTACTTATAAGAACATGTTTCATTTTAGTATTTGGATATTTTTTATTACTTTTCAATTAAAATGTAAGTTGCTGATTAAATTATGTTATAACTTAGTCATTTATGTGTTTGGCTGCATATTTTTTATACTTAACCTTTGGTACAAGAGGGAGTTTGACTGTAAACACGATTGTTGCGAGTTCGATTCCCACTCGAGGAAATAATACATAGCTTCACGCTGTATACCGCATATAGCAGGGTAGGCAGAGGGAACCTAGTGTTAAGACACTCCGTTCCCCACTTTCCGCTGAATTGAGGCATTGCGTGCTGAGTGGCGAAACTCAACGCCGCGCTTTGCCTTGTTACCAAATCCAGGAAATGAAAAATTACATTTCCTGGAGAGGGAATCGAGCCAACAACCTGTTGCGTTTACAGTTGCACACATGTGCCTCTGCGCCACGACAGATGTTTCGAGGAAATAATGATATTTAAATTATCTTTATTAGTCCATTGTGATAAAATAAAGCGAGGCTTTGAGTTCCGCTATCTAAGTCGCTATGCCTGGATATTAGGTAGAAATCGAAGAACGAAGAGTCTTGACACTAATTCTCTCTAATTATGTAGCTATGGGAAAGAACATATAATGAAATATATACAGTTCAAATTTATTTTCTTCTTTAATTACCAAAAACAGCATATCTATAAGTATAGTGTAATTTTAACAATAACCAATAGAGGAAAAGCTCTCTTTGGTATCACCACCATTTAAGTTCTGAGTTACCATTTAGAATAAATCTAAAACAATGATACAGACAAAGCCACGGTGTATTTTAGTGAGAACAGCACTAATGAAAATTGTAGCATTTATTGAAATATTCAATAATTTAATATTTTTACTACGAAATTTATTAATACATATATATATCGCCAAAAAAGTTGGTAGTTATGTATTGTAGGATTCTTTACTATCAATAACAAGTAAAAAGATAATATTTGATGTCCTAAGATGAGTATTTTGAATAATTGTGAATTTTTACAGCAGAAATTTTTGCTCTAAACATCCCTAAGGACGACGAAGAAAGAGGTTTTGACTTCAACGAAGAAGAAATCCGCAAATTTCATATCTGGCCTTTAGGAGATATACCTTACTATATCGACGACTTTTCTTTTGGTAACACATATAAATAATATTAATTATTATAGATTGGATAAAAAATTATCATAGAGTAAAATCACTGTGATTGTAAGAATTCAATTTCATACATACGTACATGCTTCACGCTGTATCCCACATATAGCAGGGTAGGCAGAAGGAACCTAGTGTTAAGACACTCCGTTCCCCACTTTCCGCCGAATTGAGGCATTGCGTGGTGAGTGGCGGAACTCAATTTCGATGACTCGATTAAATTAGATGAATTCTGGTGGAAAGTGGAGAGCGGAGAGAGACTTGGCTCTCTCTAGAAATCTAGATCTAGGACAGTCATACCCTGCTAAAGGCTGGAAAAAATGCTAAGCTAGCCGAGAAAAAATGCTAACGTAACCTTATCGTGCCTAAAGTTTAATTTAGCAACTTCATAACAGCTAAAATATAGCACTTGCCATTTTGCCTTTAGATAAAGTTTTACGTGACCAAATTCGGTATGAATTGGACTTCTTTAACAAAGTTACTGGGTTACACTTCAATGAAATTCCACGACCACCTGAAGATGATACAAGTAGATGGGTATTCTTCATAAACAGAAAGGGTCAGCAAGACTGTGCTGATGTCGCTTTTAAAAATTTTACAAATGAAGGTGTTCAGGTATTAAATAGAATAATTTAGGAAATTGTTATTGCTTTAGGTAATTCATTTTATTTTTAAATTTCATTACTAATTTTTGGTATAAACACGTAAACGTAACAGAATTTGAATTGCCATCATTTGAAACTGTCAAACGTTCAAACCCTAACAGTCTATGTTTAAATTTTATAAATATCAAAAGGGAAATGTATATAACTGCGCAAGACAATTGATGAATTAACTTTCTCTAGTGCTTGTAGTGCTTATAATTCGAAGGTTCTTAACAACTGATTACGAAAAATAGGTTTTGAATTGTTTAGTTGGTCCACGAGTATTATTTAAAAAGTGGGTAGCAAAGTACTTAATAATTTATTTATTTATATATTATTTTTTACATAAAAGGCATAAAACACAACCGTAGAATGCATTATATGCCAGACAATTTCGTCTTTAGAAAATAGGTGTGCAAAAGTCTTTGAATATTTATTCAATAATACTACGTCAAAACTTAGAAGTACTTAGGTTAAATATAAACTTGAATTCCAAAGAGCTTATGTTGTTATTATTAACCAATAATAAATATTTTTTTAATAGAAAGTTATTTTGGGTTATGACTGTTTCGAAGATGGTTATTTAGCTGGCATTGTACTAGCTCTGGTCGGGGTGCCACCTCAGCATAACGCGCCAAATCGTGATAAATTTATCAAAGTTAATAAAAATAATATATTATCAGGTAAAACATTTATGTAGTTATAAAAACAGTAAATATTCTCTTATATGATAAAGACATCGACCAGATAGTGTGTGTCGTATGATATAATTTTACCTCTCACTAAACTCGGGGAATACCATACCATATATATCATTGCCGCTTCCTACTTTTTCCCGCCTAGCAGGGTGTAGAACTTAGTGTCAAAACATTTCTTCTTCACTTCAGATTCTTCACTAAATCGTTTGTTAGTGCCAATATAAACCTTACATTTTGTTTACAGATAAAATGTATTTGTTTGAAATTTTAAAAGACAATGAGTGGCTTTTCCATGACTTGGATTACGATATTGAAAGTGCTGGTCATTATCTTCCCCATCAATATACTTCGAATGGAGCTGCGACAATAACACCTTTGCAGGAAAAAGGGGTAAAATCTTAACATATGGCAATTGTAGCGTAACTAAAAGAACGAACAAATTGTAATGTTAATGAAAGTTTTTATATACTCATATAATCAGAATAAGGAAAATAATTTTGATTTCAGTTTTTACTTCAATTTGAAGCAAGTTCTCACGATGAGCTAACCATAACAGATATAAAAAAAATTAGACGTTTATATAGCTATATATCAAGGAAAAGATACATGCCAAGGCATGTAGAAGGATGTAAGAAATTATTTCAGCCTGGTTCTAATATAAGTAATTTTCAAATACCTGAAGATAATATAAAGCCTATGAAGAAGCCTAATAAGTATCTTGGCATAAGCTCGAATTCAAATTTGAATGATAACAACGAAAATGAAACTAAATCTACGGAAGATAATACTATAAAGGAAAAGAATACTACTGGAACATTTGTTCAGGGAGAAACTAATAAACATGATGAAGAGGATCAAAATGGTGAATTAGAAGAAAATGACACTAGTGTAGCAAATAGTACCATAAGTAATGACGGAATTGTCGAACCGCCAAAGAAAGGAAATGTTTCTGTCTTGAAACATCCATCTAAACAGAAAAATATTTTAGCACAATCTGATTACGCAACAAGTGAATAAGATTAATATAATCAAACTATATTATGTACTCAGCATACAGACAAATGATACATCACCAAAAAACATTTTGATTTCCACTATTTCGATTTTTTTTTTAATTTTTAAAGATATAAAAAAAAGATATGATATTCTTATAAATATTTATTTAAACTTTAATATCTATCACATTAAACACACGTTTGTATGTCTCGTTTTACGTAACACGTTTCGCAAATCACTTCGCAGCACCATTTAAACTGACAATTGCAGTTTTCAGCTTCTCTTATAGTTGTTTGCAAATAACCTCGCCTGCAACAAAGTTGATCGCAGCTGTCTGTTCCTGCTGAACTAATGTTACATTGACGTCCTTCAGTTCCTAATGAACCAGTTTTCAGGTTTGGAAAACAAAAATCTGGCGATTCTTCAGAATAAATTATATCTTTCTTCCCTGGCCTTTTTATATTCGGACTTTCGGGCATAAAACTATCGCCGTCGTTGCTGGATATTACCTGTAGATATTAGCAGTATTGAGTTATGTAACACTGGAAATATATTTTCAGGGAATACATTTAATCATTGAAGCAAATTATATATTTTTTAACATTTTTCATACCTTAGCAGCACCTTCAAATTTATCACGCAGTCTGTCCCCTACTTCTCTGAATGCAGGCATCCGCCACCAACACGTTCTTAATGTACATGAGCCTGATAGACCGTGACATTTACATTCTACTTTCATAAAATTTTTGATTGCCTATAAAAGGAAAATTATTGTTACTGCTTGTAAATTAATATAAGTATGAGTATTTGAAAATGAAATAATTGCAACTCATAGTTTCTTGTGTTTTAATTGAATCAAAAATATAAATCAACTAATATATTCCTAAAAACTTACCAACCTCCCAGCATTATGATTATGAAGTTTAATGAGAGTTTTTATATCGCTTTTTTTTCTGTATCGACTATCCATGAACTCTCGGGACTTTTGCAAGCCGAAACGGACGTTATCACTACACCCTCCCCATTGCCACCTGTCTGTTTGTATGGGAGAAGGAACTTGCGGTACCTTTGTCCTACCACGACGTGGTTTTTGTACTTCCTAAAAACAATACATTTAAAATTTTACTTAATAATATCTCTTTTGTGAAAATCACATTATATTATCAGATTGCCAGGCGCAATTGAGGTACGTAAAGTAGAAATGGGAAAGAATCACTTAACTTGTATTCATAACTTTTTTATAAATAAAAGAAAATATTTTTTTGGCTATATTTTGAAGATTTTTTGTTAAAATATATCAATAATATGTCATAATAATTCATATAAATACTAAATTTTGTAAATGATGAAAATGAATTAAACTCACTTTTTCACATGAGCATTCCAAAAGGGATCCCGCTGTACATGCTCTGGTAATGGCGTAAGTGACACCGGCCGCCGTGATTGCATTCACGAACCCTGTTTCTCTTGTATCTAAAACAAATGTTACAAATTAAAATTGTTTTTCTTCTTCTTTTAGTACACCACATGCTTAACTTCAAGGTTTACTGTATTTTTACCAATTATTTATGTTTAATTCCATATCTATAAAAATATAAACATCTCAAGCGTAACATTTCGTCAATTGAAATCTTGTCCAAAAATAAATTTTAGTACAAAAGTTGAAATGGCCCATTCAAATAGCAATAAACCAAAGGATTACGTAACAACGCTTCATAATTTTATGAACACTGCTGTCGATTCGTCACACCAATGCTCTAGGGCTTATAGAGGAATATAATGCTGAAACATAAAGCACCAGAACAATAAGTGAAGCTGTTGACCCAAAAATCAATATTCACACGGCCGGTGTAATAAACTACGATGGGCTTCACGAATCGAAGGCTGTTAAATAAAACATGTGACACACAGTTGCTGAGAATGTTTAATATGTCATGGATAAGAGCAACAATAAACAAAATTATTATTAAGGCAGATTTCTTAAATTATAAATCGCTTATTTATTTATTTAATTTTTTTTATTCATTACTATTTAATTTATTAATCATCTATATTGAAATTTTCGACAAAAATATCTATTACATATGCACAGGTATGTCCATTTTTTTTTAACTTCACGCTGTATCCCACATATAGCAGGGTAGGCAGAGGGAACCTGAGAACCTAGTGTTAAGACACTCCGTTCTCTTACAACGATTCCGTTCCCCACTTTCGGCCAATGTATGGTATGTCTATAATTTCAAAAATTATGTTAATTGGTACAATATGTTGTATATACATTCAATTTTAATAACTGCTAAAAAATTGTCCTTTGTTTGTCTCCACGTCCATATGTGAGCTAAGCACGGCTATAACAATTAATGGGTGAAACTGATGTTGGAATATTCAGATGGCATGAATAATGTGAAAATTGTTGTGCTCATCTCAATGAGCTTCGAATATCGTCTAAATGGACTCTGACTGCTTAGGTCGATGACTTATCATCAAATTGATGACTTAAATTTGGATTGCTTATAGATTACTACTTGTGAGCTCAAATTAATCGTGGATTTGACTAAAGTATGCAATAAGTGTTCTTTAATACTGCAATATTAACCCTTATTTGGTTTTATTCTCAATAAATATCTCTGGCTAATACCCATTGATGTTTCGGATTAAATTTTATTAACTTCATGTCATTTTAATTATCCATTTTTTTTTAATTACACTTTAACGAGATAAAAATTCCAATGAGGGGCTATTGGGTAGTGATTTTTTGCAGAACGACTTCTACGAAATTCCGTATAAATTAAAGAGAAGTAAGATGTAATTAATACGGACATGTAAGGAGGAAGTTAAAAATTAAATAATGTTATGTAATTGTTACATATGTATTTTTTTTGTAGCACGAAGGAAATTGCAGACATACAGATAGCTTTAAATAATTTTAATAGTTGGATAAGCAGCCAGTATCGACTTACAGATCGTTTAATGATCGTAATGTTCGGAGATTTGTCCTAACTACCGTTTAAATAATAATTGAGTTAAGCATCAGTAATAAAATGTACTGGTTCATCTGACAACGGTATATGAATAAGTATTGTTTATTATTTAGTGTTTTGTATGCAACTAGCTTTTCGCCCGCGGCTTTGCCCGCGTAGAATTCGGTTATATCGCGCGACATGGTAAGGAGTAGACTATAGTCTTTCCCAAGGTCTAGACTATTTGTCGAAAATGTTGTTTAGGTGTGAAAGTTGTAAACAGTTAAATAATCTTACATGACTTTATGTTTGACAATAAGGAACTTCCATACAAACTTTCATCCTCTATTTCAACCCCTTCTACTATTTTTTTCGCAATAAAAAGTATCCTATGTCCTTTCCCAAGTTCAGTTCTATCTTCATACCGAATTTTATCAAAATCGGTTCAGTGGTTTAGCCGTGAAAGCATAACAGACAGACAGAGTAACTTTCGCATTTATAATATTAGTAAGGATGATTTATGTCATTTGCTTTCCACATTCTGTCCATGACTTTCCATCCTTCTAGATACATAGTGTGTTATATGACAGAATCTAACGTCATGCTTTGTATAGATAAGACTAGAGAAATAGTGTTTTTAAACATAAACAGTTAACCTAGTCAAAATCGAATCTACAACTGCTTAGAAGATATTTCTCAACGATTTTTCTATGATCTTTCTATGCTACATATTTAAAATGGCTATAACATTATAGATTGTCCAGAATTAAAGTAAATTTATTAAATTGAATGCAGTACCTATACAGATTCTTATTATTTAGTATAGGAATTAGCTCATTTTTGTGATAATAGCAAGGCATTCATTAAGTTCAGATTAGATAACCAGCTTACGCAATGCGGTGCAGTTGACAGCAGATCGGCATCGGGCGCGCCTATCGATCCCATGCTAATTGGCCCGTATACCGTGGAGAGCGACGCTGTTTCGTCGTTGCATTCCACCATGACCAGACCGCCACCCGTCCAAAGAGATACAGCAAAATTTATTGCACAAACAATTTATATAATTGACGTGCGACAAAAAAGCGAGAGTGCACACCCATCCGACTCAGAATTCAGACGGTAATTACATCACGTCAGTGTTGTCGTCGGTGAATTTCATGAGTATTTTTATCAAGCAGATTAAATTTCGCCAGACATTGTCGTGGATATGCTTCAGATGGAATTATGAAAGGAATGTCAATTTCGAGATATTTTGCTAGTCGTTTAGCGGGCTATTGGGAAAAAAGTGGCGTCGTCGAAGGGGGAGGAGGAGAGGCGGCATGGGAACAGGTCCGCCCCGCGCGGTTGCTGCGAGCGTCGCGCTTTTTCTGTTCTGTAGTCACAGCGGCAGCGCTGTCGATACGACAGCGCTGCCGCGACACTCAACCGTCATTATAAATCCGAGGCGGTGAGCTCAGAGCGAAGCATTCCTCGCGCTCCATTCGCGTTATGCGCTGTAATTATCGCAAACTGCGGTCCCGACTCGCAAATATGTCGTCGGGAACGAGGGACATGACATTCTCATCACCAAACGTTCCCGTTTTTCTATCGTTTCCAATCTCAAAATATGCACACTATCGAGCCACTCCCACGACGTCCATCAGGCCTTATATTTGGGACTCGATGACGATGTTTTTTTGCTGTATAATCGTATAAAATCGTGGAATGTCGGTATTCGTGTCCACCTGAATAATTCAGCGGAATTGTCGATCAATCAATAAAATCGATGGATGAAATTGATTCACACTTGTAGATTGTATGGCTTCCATAACGCGTCGTGCGTGTTTTTGCTGGGCCAAAATGCTTGGAAGCCAGTCTGCCATTCAGAGCAGTCAATCAGGAGCACGTGCCCAGCAACCGTCTCTTGACAATGCTGTCTGCACTTTTCTCGGATTGGATAATTGACAACTAGTTTCGTTGCAACAAGTGCCTACTACAATGACGGTAGGTGGAACTTTACAACCGGTTCTTGCAGGAAATACGCTGGAAATGCATGAACAAGATACAAGGGCACATGAACAAAGAAATACTGCAGTTATACTGTCTTTGTTTTATACTGTTTTAGCATTGACAGAGCAATAAATAAGCTGAAGATAAAACAGTTGATATATTACTGTGATGACTATTTTCATAACACAGATAGACGCTTTTTGTAAACAATAATTAGGAACTTATTATAGTCTACATGACTGACCGTATGTGACAGCTGTTACCATATTCTCGTGAGTAGTCAGGCAAAGCATGGTTAGTTTTTAACTCTCAGTATACAATATTTTTTATATATGGAAAATACTTTTTAAATTGAATCAAGTATCAATGCATAATATGTGTACTTATATTCATTATGAAATTTTCATAAGCTTTACAATATTTGATAATTAAATATAAGGAAAACTCAGTATGCCATTACAACGTTTTTTTATTTGGTACCAGAGTATGAATTATCATCGAAATATTCAATATTGCTAAACGTCATCTATTTGACATACGTAAATAAATAAAAATCCGCAACGTAATTGCTTACTCACTACTTAGGCTTACAAATACTTCTCGATTCTATTAGATTTATATAAACTTACCTAATCTTTACATCAAATGCATTATTCAGCATCCTTATCTATTTCTATCTATTTTCTGTCATTATTATACTTTTATGAAGTATTGAAACTAACGAGGTCTTAGCAAAAGTTTCAAGGTAGAATATTTCTAGAGTATAAATGTCTGAATCACACATAATTATCGATAATAAACCGTTCCAATGTTTTAATGTGTTTCGCTAAGCCAATTACAAACATTAATCAATAGGAACGGCGACATAAATTATATTGATACAAGAGAGTGCGAATACCGCGGAGTGCCACGGATGGCAGATGATAAGCCTCGAGATCATCTACAGCCCATATGTGAAATCGTTGAGAACTTTGCAATTTTAATTTTATTTATAACAAAGCAGTTCAAGTTTGAAGTGGTAGCGGTAAATTTAAATTTATTGATAAATCTAATATATAAAGCATCTTTGACTTTTTTATAATCAATCGAAACTTAAGAACTAATGAAACTAAATTAAATTAAATTCAAAAGTCATTATTTTAACATAGATTATCTCCCATTATATAAAATATTTATGGAAACAGATAGATTAACTTTTATTTTGTGATATAGGTTAGCTATAAACATGCTTACGTATCATACAAATATTACAATTTAGTATATGCTCAACTGATACGCTCAAAGTCATTATTAAAGAATAATAATAGTTATTATTATAATTTTCAAAAGGTATATGAACTTGTGCATATAGCTCAATGAACACACACCTTTTTACAAGATATTTATTCTCTTTGAGTCTATCACTTGTACCACATCGACCGGACGTACGAAGTCCACTAGAAACTGATAAACTGAAACTCGCTCCTTGATACCGATCGCTTTTCGCTCTGTAGTCAGGCCTTAAATTAACCGTTCATTCGCTACCCACAGGAATTCTAGATTTGATACGGATGCGACATTACCGACACTGCCTTTTTGTTTACTATACCAGTAACAGATGCTGGATTGGTATTGATAAAACTTTTCTTTAATTTAAAAAAAAAATTGAAGTTAAACGCCTGTCGTGGCGCAGAGGAACAAGCGTGCGATTGCAAACGCGACAGGTTGTGGGTTCGATTCCCACACCAGGAAATGGATTTTTTCATTTCCTGGGTTTGATAACAAGGAAAAGCGCGGCGTTGAGTTCTGCAAAGTGGGGAACGGAGTGTCTTAACACTAGGTTCAGAGGGAACCTACCTACCCTGCTATATGCGTGAACCTATTTATGTATGTATGTAAGTAAATATAAAATGTAAATATATAAGTCGTGTATTGTTAAGTAGTTTACAAAAAAACTAGTGTAGGAAGTGTCCTTCCTTTCCTTTCTGCCCGAATTCAAGACATTGGGTGCTGAGTGGCGGAACTCATTGGTGCGCTTAGTGTTACTAGAGCGAAAAATGATAATAATTTAAATATAATAATTCCCCTAAGTGAGGATGGAATCGAGAACCACTGTGCTGTGAAGTGTTGTCCCACAGCGCCACATCGGCTTCAAATATGCATTCGCTAAAGTTATTTGTGTGATTCTACTTGTAACTTAGTAAGTATAAGAATGAAAACGATTATAATAGAAAAAAGTGCTTAAAATAAGGCTAAATCGGAAAGTAAAAATATAAAAAATAATGACTGTATTCAGTTATTAATTGTAATTTTATAACTATAATAGTATGTTTATATTAAATAGCATAAAACATATCAAATTTATATTATCTATAATTTTCGCGGGGTTGCCTAAAAATTATGTGGTAATTTATTACTTTATTTTTTATTTTTGAGTATTTGAGTTAAGTATTGAACCCGCTATCTTCGCTTATAATAATACCCATCACAACTGCGACAGCGCCATTGTGACGTCGACTTACATAATTAGATAATACTAGAATAACATTATTCAAAATTATCATCTACAATTGCGCAAAACATTTAAAAATAAGTCTTATATGAACTCTTTTGAATTCTTGCACGTAACATCTTCAACCCTGGCTTAAAGACTTGAGTGAAACATGGGATGTGACGTTTCCTAGCCGACCTGTCGAGTATCGTGTGTCGCGCGAACTCACTGTCATAAATATGAGTGCCACCTTTACCACCGCGCTTGCAGTGCGACCCGCTCATAAAACGATCTCACTATGTTTATTGCACTACTAGTGACCACAGATCACTAAACTGATAGTATCTCTGTATTTTTGATTTAATATATTCATATAGTCCGTATATATGAATATACTTTTAGAATGAACTCTAAAGAAAGGCAATTACATTGTAAGAGAAAATAAACAACTGATAGCTACTAAAAAGCGGATCAGTTCAATACAAGGACAATACATCGAGTTGTCACCGCGACCGCATCGGAATGTTTAAGCGAACGCGAGCATTTTATCTCATCTGATTAATTCAAATATTTAGCGCAATAAATACAGGCGGGGTGAGTGAGGGCGAGTGGGGGTGGACGGGGCTCGTAACGCTGTCGCGGCTGTCGTGTGGCGGACGGTCAGTGTCAGGGTGACAGCGCGCCCATTGTGACCTGCGGCCGATATACGAGGAGCGTCGGCTGCTCCTGATTTATCGACGTCCCGCCAGCAGCGGCCGACGGGCCCCGCTGTCGCCGCCCGAATAAAGCGCATTCTCACGCTACCGAACGCACGCGAACGCTCCCGTCTCCTACCCGTATTTAAATTGAACGATCGTTTCTCATTCCTTTCCCCCAGATATTTTACGTCGGGTAATACGATACGACACTGTCCGGCTCTTTCTGCAGTTTTCGCGTTCCTTTTTCCCTTCGACCCGCTATTGTTCACTTGTCAATTTCTTTAGCTAATGTGAGTAAACGTCTCATTATGCGGTGCGGTGCGTCCGCGACGCGCATTGCGTGTTGTGACAGCAACCACCCACCGGAAGGGGCCGAGCGTCATTCAGCCGCGCACAAAACGCAAATGCCTTATTCAAACTACCTCCAATGGTTAATTTGAATGGATTATGCCCTTTTAATGGGAATAATTAGCTTTGTTAATGCATACCAACAGGATAACGATGGTACGTCTCCGTTACAAGTGATCCGTGCAGTCAATTTTTGTACTTGCGATTACCATCTAATTAAAATTAAGCTTAAACTTAAATGTAACCAAATTAGTCTTTAAAATTATAACATGAATATAAAAGGTTCTTTATATAATGCGATGACAAGAAATAATCTAAGTCATTTAGAAATATAATACATATTAGTCATCGTTTATCAAGATTTATCAAGATAAAAGAATGTCAGTGACAGGCATACCCACAGCTGTACATTTTAAACGCTAGCCTAAAAAACCGCAAAAGGCCTTCTTATATCCTTCTATAATTATCTTAATAGCGCTTAAAAAGTAATCAATGCTTGTACATATGCTCCTTAAAGGTAATTTAAAGTAAAAAGTTATTGGGTATTCGCAGCCTATTTCAGCGTAGTGAGGGAATTTTCTTTAATTTGGCGTTGGCAACTGGCGACAGTGACAAGTGCGGATTGTCGGGCGCTCGCGCGCGCCTGTCACTCGTGACGGACAGACGGCTGTCGTCAGGAAAGAGAAAAAATAAAAGTGGAATAACCTTGCACTTCATTACAAGTGAGACGGATATATAGTTACAATCGAGGATAGAACGAGATGTTTGAATTCAACAAGACAAGCAATCTCGCGGGCTTTCTACGAGATGGCCGAAAGATATGACCTTAACCAACGATTTTGTGCTTGAGACGTCGATTAGTTGGATGAGGGATATATGTTTAAATTCGGAGACATTGACGACATTGTCCATGGTTTAGTCTGTAAGGATACATTGAGTATATTATGCATTGCTTTTTGAATATTATTATTTGACTTTAAGATTAACTCATGACCTCATAACAGAAAATGTTACATGAAAGATGTTTATTTGGACAATATTGCTGCACAATAAATATGACACAAACAAACCTTTTTTAACTGAATATAGTTTTATTATTACCAGGATTTGATAAATTAAAAACATATTAGTAGTAAGGTCAGTTCGAACATTTAAGATATTCCTCAAAGCAGCCTAAAATATCAAGCTCCAGTTCGATTATTGCCATTAGCATATCTGGAAACGTATTAAGATGTACTTAAATTTTAAGTATTGTAAGTGGTTGAACCCGACCGATAATCGATATCGGAATAACGACCATTATCCATGGAGGCTGGGAGCGACCATAAGAGTGAACAGATTAGATAGAAGGAAAACACTCCCCGGAAATTACACTATAATTAAGAACATTTACGTGTTAGGGGCGCCAAATTTATCGCCGAGTTTTTTGTTGATATGAAACCAACCGTGAGTATTTATGTGTGGAGCCACGGGTACGTGTGAGGTCCGAATGCTGCAGTAGTCGGGTTATCGTGTGGTAATCTTTACGAGCCCCCGCTGACTCCTCTCGGCAAACTGTCGACACTTAATGGCTCTCTCAGATTAGTATACAGCTCGAGACTTCAATATTTTGGGAGACCGTGTTTGTGGGTTTGTTTATAGCTTAATTAGGCTGTTTTGTTTAAGTGGGAATCGGTACCGTCGTCGGTCTAGGCAGATAAGGTGTCGAGGTATTTACGATTTGATATTGTGGTGCTGACTCTGATTACGACGTTCGGTGTAGTCGTTTTGTTTTTATCGAGCTTTGTATCACCGCTCGCTTCAAACTAGGAGCTTTAAAGGATATTTTATGTATTCCTTTTAGATTTATTGATACAATGATATATTTACTTCAGTAAATATTCGGCTCATTCTGGATTGGTTGTTGTAACGGAAATGATTATTACATTGAATATTGGCGTTAAAAGCAAAACGTGTTGAGAAGATAATAATGTCAAAGAACGGCTGATGATAAATGAGATTAATTTGAAATAAAATATATTTATGAATATATCTAAAGCCTCATTAAGCGTTACATTACGAGCGTTCAACGGTCATTGGACAGTAAGTATAGGTATATGATAAGGCAATTTAAATAAAAATGAAATCCTTTTTCATTGATAAAGATTTGACACCGAAAAAACAACGAAGCAAAGAATGCACGGACTTACTAATGAAAGGGACCAATTAACGATGATTATTTTTTTCTCATGACTAATGTGATACAGCGGGTTTTAATCTTGAGATATTAGATATCAAGAAAAGATTTTTCATTTTATTTTTCGTACGGTTCTCGTCGGTGTACACGTGAAATGCACGTTCATTTTTTTTCATGTATACAGGCAACTACATCAGCCTCATTTACCAAAAGACGTATTAGATATTTGTATTGTTATAATAATATAACTAAAAAACCTCTATATGATTATTTATACATATAAAAATTATTATTTTAAAAATAAATTTTCATATTTTTCTTATATGCCATGTATTTAAACCGTCCCCTAACACGCTGTATATAACTTTTTCTTGTCACCAAGTGATAAAAATCCGGGACTAATTCAGTGCCGTGTGCGCCACCCATAGCCATTCACATCAATTTATGGGCTTTTAACCTAATTTGTTGCTTTGCTCCCATATTAACCGCCCACGCTTCTGCCATCTTTGTTTAGCGATTGTATTAATTACAAATCCCTTCATAAATTAAAAGCTAATAATTAGATCTTATGTTTAGTTTTTATTTGATTTTTCAATTATGTAAACTGCCGTAGGTAAAGAACTTTGCGTTTTTACTACCTATCTGAAAGTACAATATGGTAAAATTCACAATCAGTTCTGCCCTTCGTCTTATGCTCCGACATTGTTCTATTGTCTGCCTATTTCACTATGAGTATGAAGAAAGGTTCATGATTTTACTGAGACGTTTGTTTTTCCCAATGCAAGAAGAAAAATAAATTATGAAAATATATAAACTTGAAAAAAAAAGAACATTATTAATTAATATACATACAAAATACTCCAAACCATCAATGTATAACATAATATATACATATATATTTTATTGTTTTAAGAGTGGCGGATCTCAACGCCGCGTTTTGTCTCGCTAAAGCTAGCAAGTGAAAATAATTGAAACATAATGACTCCCACGAATGAAAATCGAACACGCAACTATCGCTTTGACGGTAAAAGTCGTCGCACGATATATATTTCTGAAATAAATATATTATACAGGTGGTTGTGGCGCAGTGGCAAAGCATCAGACGGTAAACGCAATATTTGTGGGTTCGATTCCCACTTAGAGAAATTATTATTTTTCCAATATTTTCAATTTCTCGCTCAGGTAAAACAAAGCGCGGCGTTGAGTTCTGATACTTGACACGTAATGTCTCTAGTTCAAACGGGTAGTGAAGAACGGAGTGTCTTAACACTAGGTTGTCTATGACTACCCTGCTATGCGGGGAAATCGTGAAAGTGCTTTTAAAATTCATTTGTCAAATTATTGATATTTCATTAAGTCACTGCTATATTTATTTGAATGTTAATTCTGGATTAGAACGCTGCACTGGACGGCTCACTGATAAAGTCATTAAAATTTATCAGTCATATTCTTTCATCTTACAAAGCTAAAAATAAAACTGAGGGTAAAATTTTTATTCTATACATTTAACTCAGATGCGTGTCATAATAACTATCTGTATATAAATACGTGAGGGAAAAACTTTGGATCCCTTTTTACGAAAATTATGCGGACGGAGGAGCATGAAACTCGGCACACTTATAGTTTATATAGCGAAGGAGTGCATAATGATTATATTTTCTAAAAATAATACATAAAATACAATAAATTAATAAAATAAATGTTACACACACTACCACGATTTGACATCCATGTTTATATAAAGTGACATACGTCACTACGCAATGCGTTATTAACGCATTTATGGGGACACTGGGGGAGTACATACTAATGTGTAAGACATTTCTTGTATTGTTAATAATATTGATCTTGTTAAGATATAGTTAACTCGTAACGACTTTAATAGAATACAGTATTGATTAAAACGAAAATGAAAAATCTTTTCTTGGTATCGGTATTTTGTAGTATTTTTTTTTTTTATTGATAACGGACGGCAAACGAGCAGAAGGACCACCTGATGGTAAGTGGTTACCTTCGCCCATAGACATCTACAACACCAGTGATGTTGTAGATGCGTTGCCAACCTAGAGGATACTGATGGAAGGGGGGACAATGTAGTAGTCCACTATTAGAACCACCACATTTTGGGGAAAGGATGGGTGGGAAAGGGGAAAATCTGGCTTACATGCCATCGAACCGGAACACATCATTAGATATTTGGCGGTTCATACAGTATTGATAGTTCATAGGCAACGTAAGAAATTATAAATAACAAAAATTATCTTCTAATTTTTTAGATATATAACATTTCAATTTTCCTACATATATAAATATTATAATAAAATATTCTCTTATTGTTTGTTGTAAGTGGTATGTTTAATATTTTTTCTATAATTACAATTATATAGGTACAATAAAATAAACATATATATTATAAATTAATATCATTATTATCCTAACAAGGTCCAATTACATCACATTACATCTATTCAAGAAAAAGAATCCGGTCAGTTGGACAAAGTGCGACGAAAAATGTATTAGCTAGCATGTTACAACTATTTAACTCAATTAGTGCGTAACGGAGGATCTTATCTAGCTAATTATGCTTACGTTGCAAAATTCAGAAGATGTCATGATAAACAAACTGAGATAGAAGCAATATAACTTTTAAATTCATCTGTTTAACTAATTTTTGAGACATTACCTGTATCTTCACCTGTATCTATCTGTTAATTACTAAATCAATAATGGAATTTGCAACGTTATTCTATGGACGATGCTAATGAGGTATACCGGGACAGGGTTTGGTGCTCCGTCCTCTCTGATTACCCCGCTAGGGATAAAGCGTGAAGCTAAGTTGGTTAAGTTGTAACATTATTTTAATCCACTTCATTGTCTTTCGGTTTGCTTGATCCGGTGATAATACAATATTTTTATAGCATGAACCTGATAATCTCACCAAAATCGCCAGGATGACCAAGATATTGAAAAAATATTTTTAAGCGTATACTTTCGTTTTCAAATTAATTTGTCAATTAAGCATAACTTTATTAAACATGATTTTTTCCTCAGCGTTGTGACTCATTGTTTGTCATATGATTTATGATCCTTATTACTTATAATTTCATTAATATGTGATTTGTGAGAGACGTAATTCCGGATGTTGATAGATTTTTTTCCTAACAAGGAAAAATCCGGCATCTTACTCGGTAGATAATGATTCAGTGATAAAATATTCTATGACATTCTTGATACTGTTATAAGAGCATAAAAATTAAAAAAATAGCATTTCCTCTGGTAAAAACATAATTAGATTTTACCAAAAGAAATCGACATCAAGTACAATACGAATAACTCAAAAACTACTCGTCAGTTCTTAACTTAATTTAAATGAGATTAGAAACAATCGCTATAAATTAAAAAAAAAGATCCATGAAAATTAATTCGCCCAGTAAAAAGTTATGCGGTAACATACATAAAAAATAAATGCGAATTCAGAACGTCCTCCTTTTATTGAAGTTGGTTAAAAAGATAACTCCATATCAATTATTTTTGCAGTAGATAGGATTATAAAAGAACTGTTCTTTTAGTATTACACTAAGAAACTATAGAAGCACTATTTATGTCTCATTTGTACAAGCAAGAAATTCGAATCTATTACCTACTGAGGTTATGGTTCATTTCCGCATAAGGCTTGTCGTGGCGCAGAGGTACAAGCGTGCGACTTAAACACGACAGGTTGTGGGTTCGATTCCCACTCCACGACATGAAAATTTTAAATAATATTTAGTATTTTCATTTTCTCGCTCTGGTAACAAGGCAAAGCGCGGTGTTGAGTTCGCCACTCAGTACACAATGCCTGAATTTTGATGGAAAATGGGGAATGGAAATGTTAAAAGAGAACGGAATGTCTTAGCCCTAGGTTCTCTGGTTTCTTCTGACTACCCTGCAATGTGCGGGATACAGTGTAAAGCTAAAAAAACCAATTAGCGCTAAAAAAACTAATTAACTACAAAAGTAGCGAATTTGATTTTCTTCAAATTTAATCTGATAACTTTAGTATTAAAATTAGTTAAAAAAAAAAAAAAAACATTTTTTTTAATTTTTACATATCTATAAAATTCAATGTTTGCAATAAACAAATTTAATAGGTACTTGTACTTAATTTAATAGGTAGGTAGTATATGTATATTTTTATTAATTTACTGTTATTTCACTTCTTTTTTAGTTTTACGCTGTATCCCGCATATAGCAGGGTAGGCAGAGGGAACCTAAGAACCTAGTATTAAGACACTCCGTTCCCCACTTTCCGCCACATTGAGGCATTGCATTTATTAAAATAATGGTAACGGATAACGGATAACGGTGGTAAATTATCTGACGTTCAAAAAATGAAGCTTGTAACTTCTTATTTTGAATAAAATTATTTGACTTTGACTTTGACTTTGAAATACATAATATATTGATCATACTATACTTATATAGTATTTTTAATTACATCCGTACCATAAAATATGAATGTTTATCTATTGAATTTCATTTAATATATGCATTTTTGTATAATATTTTTTATACACTTTAAAAATTTATAAAAACGGAACGCAGCAGGATTCGAACCCACGCCTCTTGGAATTTATCAAACAACAAAAAAATATTGTTACAAGCGTATAAGAATTTCGATATAAGTACATATAGCTTAATTGGCTAAAGATTCGGAAAGGTTTGCAAGAGGCGCAAGTTCGAATCCTGTTATTTAATTTTTTTATACATTTCTAAAATATTTTTTTGCTTTATTGTGCATGTTAGACACACGTGATTTTTTCTTTAATAACTGTCTTTTTTTACTTCACGGTGTATCCCGTATATAGTAGCTTAGGCAGAGGAAACCAGAGAACATAATGTTATGACACTCCGTTCTCTTTTAATTTATTTCCGTTTCCCACTTTCCGTTGAATTGAGGCATTGCTAGCTGAGTGGCGGAACTCAACGCCGAGCTTTGCCTTGTTACCAAGCCTAGGAAATGAAAAATTCCATTTCCTGGAGTGTCGTCTTCGAGTCGTTCAACAATTTTAAAACCAAAACCTACATTTCACGTAACCTAATCTCGTAACACAAAACGAGGCAACTGAGAAACAAAGGTATCAAATTAAGCTATCTCACTTAACAATAAAACAGTTAATTATGTATCTTACATTAGCAGAATGGCTCCTGATAACCCAAATGCAACAAAAAATAAGCGTTGACATTTAAATCGAGTCGTATTTTATATCGGAATAAAATATAGTCAAAAATAATTTGTTTCTGTTTTTTTTTTTAAAGATAAAGTTGCGATAAGCTGTAAAACGTCCTAAAAGACTGGTAAGGTGAAGTTAATAAATATTTTGTGTATGCAGGCGAATTTTCGACATATACCACTTAATTTACACTAATGAATACCAAATGAATGCAAGACGACATCTAATGGGCAACAAGTAAGACCACATAGTGATGCTCATTTCAATTGTAAATTAATATCGATAATGCAATTCTTTTAATTTATATTGACAAGTATTTTAAATAAACATTAATTAGTAATAAAAATATAAAGCAATAAAATTTTGAATCGTAAAATTTATATTTGTTTTAGATAATAAAATGTTAACTGATTACAGATCATTGAATGTATTGACGCCCACTGAAACATCGATAGCGGGTTATCGCATCTCTAAAATATATGAAATAAACGAGTGGTCGAATAAAATCAACTCTTTTGGGCTAATCGAATTAGGCACTGATAGTTATCTGTGCGATTTAACACATTTTGCATTCTTTTGTCCATCGGCTATTAACTGAGCAGGTAGCGATCCCTTGCCCACTAATATTGATACCCAAATATACTAAGATATTATAATTTTATTGTTTGTTTCAATTTCGAAAACTTGACCTTTTGTATCAAAATTAAAAAGCTATTGATAATAGTACTTACAAATGCTCATTATATTTTGACACATTTACCAAAATTTGCCAGGTAGGGAAGTGAAATATAGTGATGTACCTATATATCTCATTTAAGGAAAAATGCAAATCGATGCAGTATGACGGTAAATCAATTTCTTACACTAACTGTATTGAAAATTAGTAATTGTTTATACATAAATACTTTTTTTATAGTTTCACACTGTACCCGCACATAGCAGGGTAGGCAGAGGGAACTAGAAAGCCTAGTGTTAGGACACTCCGTTCTCTTTTAACATTTTCGTTTCCCACTTAAATACTAAATTATTTAGTCGTATATTATTGTATTTAAATTTAAACCATATATAATAAATAATAAATAACACCTGTCGTGGCGCAGAGGCACCAGCGTGCGACTGTAAATGCGACAGGTTCCGGGTTCGATTCCCACTCCAGGAAATAGAATTCATTCATTTCCTGGATTTGGTAACAAAGGCAAAGCGCGGCGTTGAGTTCCGCCACTCAGCACGCAATGCCTCAATTCGGCTGAAAGTGGGGAACGGAGTGTCTTAACACTAGGTTCCCTCTGCCTACCCAGCTATATGCGGGATACAGCGTGAAGCTATGTATGTATGTTATGTATAATATCTATATATTAATACGTGAAGCAAAAATTTTGGACCCCATTTTACGAAAATGACGCGGACGGAGGAGCATGAAATTTGGTACACTTATAGTTTACATAGAGAAGGAGTGCAGAATGATAGTATCTTTTTAAAAAATATATATAAAAATAATGAAATAAATATTACACACTACCATGGTTTGACATGCATGTATTATAAAGTGACATTCACATACGTTGCTAGGACGCGTTATTAACGCGTCAACGGGGACACCTATCTATAAAATAGACGTAAGTTTATGAAAATTCTAAGCTTAAACTAATCACAAGATTAGCGTCTAATACCGTAAAATTGTTTCTTTATATATTTCGTAACACTAACATTGATTGGCGATAGTCAATAAATAACAGCACAATTAAACATGATACATCCTATATTATTGTGAATAAAATTTTAAAATGATGAACTCATCGCACACCTTTCTATAAATCCATTCTCTCAATAAACTTTTAGTTATAATAAATCCGTGTTAAAACCATGTTATTCAGTTTTATGGAGTGGCTAATAAAATAATAAATTTAGACATATAAAGAGTGATGGGACGCGAGATGGTACAATAAACAGAGGTTGATGTTAGAATACATTAATGAGAATGTCTTGTCAAAAATTTATATTCATAATGTGGATAATTGGCGTGTCGTATTGATATTTTTATGTATACATATTCATGAGTTAGAAGCTTTAAAGCTTAGTGGCTTTTTACAAAGGTGTGGGTTCAAGTTCCAATAAGTCTAGAATATTATTAATTTATCTAAGCTTAAGTCGTCGCCCGCAATTTTGTTTGAGTGCCTTTATGATTCGCCATACTATTTCCTATCCATTTTTATTGAAAATTGATCACCTTTACCAAGAGTATGTATTGATATAGGCTGGAACACTATACTCGTATAATTATAATTAATATAGGATATTGATTTAGCTATTCGCGATGGTTGTAGCTTCAAAATATGCTTTTTTTTATTTAGAATAAAAGTAGGCTTTTAATATTCTTTTTGCAAAATATGTGAGGGATATGTGGAGATTTTTGAAAGTATTCAAAATAGCGAATTTAAAATACTTTTTTGTTGGCCAATGTCTTAAATGTCAAATTTATTTTTACCTCGTGAAATTTTTATAGCAGGATATTCAGAGAGGAGAAATTCCACTCAAATATCAACTATTTGGAGAAATTATTAGAATATAATCATTCATAACGCCTGTCGTGGCGCAGAGGCACAAGCGTGTAACTGTAAACGCGACAGGTTGTGTGTTCGATTCCCACTCCAGGAAATGTAAAATTTAGTATTTTCATTTCTTGGGTTTGGTAATAAGGCAAAGCGCGGCGTTGAGTTCCGCCACTCAACAGGCAATGCCTCAATTTGGCGGAAAGTGGGGAACGGAATTTTTGAAAGAGAATGGAGTGTCTTAACACTAGGTTGTCTGGTTCCCTCTGTTACATATGCATATGCGGGTTACAGCGTGAAGTTAAAAACATAAAAAAATATTTACCATTCCTCCGAATAGAGATTTAAACTCACAATCTCTTACGTTAATAGTCTGATACTGTCCCATCATGAGGATGGAGGAGGCTTAAGTGATAGATTTTCTAAAAAAACATAAAATTTACCTCTCATTAAAATTTTCCTCATGCTGCGTCTCTGTGTGGTGCAGTTCCAACGGCGATTTCTGAACTGATGAGCGCACTCTGTCGCTCCCAACGTTACTCCTCGACTGATCTCCTTTAGCAAACCGGTCTCGTTCCTACAGATCTGCGCTAAGCGGCCACGCGTGCGTCTATTCTTCTTGCACACCATACGAGGGTCCAGAATCACTGCGCTGCCAGACGCCCTGAACAAAATAATAAATTTGTATATTTATTCTTCACTATCCTATCACAATAAGTTCTTTGGTTTTCACGATTTTTACACATATTAAATTATTATAACGGTCTTCCTGCGATCACGGACCACAGTAAAGTGTTCGAAACGTCGAATGTCTAAAAATATATTTCCCAATATTAAAATAAATGCGATTAATCCGATTAGAATAGTTTTTCAATGTACTATACAAGTAAACTGAAAAAATGAAAATATTTTTATCCTTCGAATCGGTTTTGAACTTGCAGTATCGTCATTAGTTTCCACAACTACATTTTTTTTTAACTTTTACAAGAAACTTAGACTATTTTAATATGTAGGCTTATTAAACATTTATATACATACTGTGCATATTTATAAAATGGTTCGATAAGTACTTGTAGTTTAGTTTCGGTTCGGAGATTATTCTGAGAGGCTCAGGTTCAAATCTTGCTCAAATAAATGTTTGTATGACAATAACTATTTTAGGTTTCATTAATCAACATCTAACTAACCTAAATAAGAAAAACAAAAAAAATACCTAATTCCAGATTTTCTTTATTTTTTTTTTTTTTTTATGGATAACGGATGGCAAACGAGCAGAAGGACCACCTGATGGTAAGTGGATACCTTCGCCCATGAACATCTACAACACCAGAGATGTTGTAGATGCGTTGCCAACCTAGAGGATACAGATGGAAGAGGAGGACAATGTAGTATTCCGTTCTCGGAACCACCACATTTTGGGGAAAGGATGGGTGGGAATGGGAAAACCTGGCTTACATGCCATCGAACCGGAACACATCATAAGATATTTGGCGGTTCGTCTTTGACATGATAGTGGTCGCGAGCCAGACGGAGGACGAACCTCCTACCACCAAACAAATTATCTATCTCGCATGTAAAATATACGTAAAAAAACCAACTCCCTCAAAGATAATTATTGATTAAAGTATTAGTATTAATTCGTCTAGACAGTGCTAATTAACAATCGTAGGTGGACGTAATTTGTATCTGTTATTTAGGAGCTCTTGTTAATTGATTAAGTATGAATAAACAAGCAACATAATTAAAGAATGCAAAAACTGCTAAAAGGTTACTGAATTAAATGTGTTTATCCAACCGCCTAATATATCTAACCACTAACCGCACAGTATTGCGGGTCAAATTTCGTATGTTATTATTATTATAAGGGGAAAGGAGGAAATGTTAAGAAAAAGCCTGCTATAAAATATTTTTTCATAATCCTGATCGTCTTGGATACTGAAGAATGAAGGAGATCAGGTGCATGCTATGTAACGTTACACTCGTGCATATTGTCAATAACATCAGACGGCAATAAGTAGGTTAAAAATAGTTAACATTTTTTTTTTATAGATAGATATGTAAATAAAGTTAAAGATAAAATATACATAGATTTTGCCTCATTGATAATGCCTCAATTCAGAGGAAAGTGAGGAACGGAAATGTTAAAAGAGAACGGAGTGTCTTCACATTACGTTCTCTGGTTCCCTCTGCCTACCCTGCTATGTACGATGCGATATAGCGTGAAGCTAGAAGTAACCGTAACCGGATAGTGCATAGGTTCATATTCTACTTCGGAAAATGAAAAAGTTCTATAATGCAATAATCATATCTATTAATTGGTGCAGAAAATAAAACATAGAACGGAGTGACATCCGTATTAGGAAATTCTCCCTACCATAGAATATAAATACCTAAAATTATTTTAAACAAGAAAAGCATTATCTGTATGCAGTATCTAAGTTTAACAAATCACCAATAGTCAGCACTGAATGAAATGTATTTTTAGTCATGTTTACTTTTTTATCCGACGTGGTGTGGAAAAAATAATCTCAAGTTTACCTACAAGATAAAGCCAATTAAATTTTTTCTCAGTAATTATATTATTAGATAAATATAAAAATAATTAAAATTCATTTTATAATTTGCTCAACATGTTTACGCTTTCAAGTCACTTTATGTAATGATAAAGTGAAATTAACTACCTTAAACACCCACTCAATTTCAAAATCAGAACGTTCCTAATTACAGAAACGGTCGTAAAAACCGACTTACTACAAGTAGTGTTGTGCTTCGGACCGGTAAATATCGATTTACGATCCGCCACGGGTATCGAGGAGAGACGCGCGCCAGGTCGCGCTGACTGATCGATTGTTTACTCGATAAGAGTTCATTGTCAGAGCATCGAGTGCGAAGCTAGTTTGAATAAATTTAGACGTGTCTGAAGACTTTACCGGGAACCCGGTCTCGCTCGATATTGATCGATTAACGTAACGATTCGATAATGGATGTCCGATTAAAACTGAATTCATTGAAGATTGTCGCTAGTTACGAGTACTTCAAACCAGTTCATTTCTACAGATGAAATCTCTGATAAGGTTGTATGGTAGAAACTGTTATTTATTCTAATGTATTCGTAATAATAGAAATAAAAAATATATAATTTAACATTAAAATGCCAAGTTAAATATTTATAACATGTCAAATTACGTGACGTGTTTTGTCAAGTGAATCATATAAATACAAGACTTCCAAAGTCAACTTTTTGTATAGCTTAAGCGGATCTCAGGTAAATTTGACTTAATAATCTAAGTATATATGTATATACAGGAAAGTCAATTATACAATTAATGTAATTAACAAGTTTGTTCGCATAATATTATGAAAACATTTTTTTTTTAACTTCACGCTGTAACCCGCATATAGCAGGGCAGACAGAGGGAACCTGAGAACCTAGTGTTAAGACACTCCATTCTCTTACAACAATTTTGTTCCCCACTTTCCGCCGAATTGAGGCATTGCGTGCTGAGTGGCGGAACTCAACGCCACGCTTTGCCTTATAACCAAACCCAGGAAATGAAAATACTAACATTTCCTGGAGTGGGAATCGAACCCACAACCTGTCGCATTTACAGTCGCTTGTGCCTCTGCGCCACGACAGGCGTTACACATTATAATCAATATATTATAAGACATATATTATAATAGAAATAAAAAAATGTTACTCAGAAACAAATTTAGCTATATTTATTATTTAATACAGCATTTGATCTGTCGCCAAAGCTAACCAAAGACATAGAATATGCTACCAAAAAAATGAATGAGAGTCTTTTACAAATTTTCTATCAAAGTATCAAATTTTGAAACACACCCGATTACTCATCTAAACTGAAGAATTTATAGAAAGACGTGTTCATAGACTATTATAAACAACAAGTGTTCGGCCTTGCGGCTTTACTACAACAGTGAAAATGCTACAATAATAAAAGTCAAGAGGAGCTAAGTTATGAGTCGTGTAAGAAATGCAAGGCTCCCACAAAATTATTTTATTAACCTCATACGCCTAAACTGTTTACGGAGTTATAACAAATTTCATCATAGGAATTTTGAGGCGATGAGTTTGTTGGCTCGTCTAGTTTGGTACTGTTGTTTGCTTGATATGAAATTGCATGTGTGCTCAGACCATCGTGGCCTCATGGCGCAGTGGCAGAGCAAAAAAATAAACAGACTCCAATATTAATGTCTGTTTGCACACATCACCCGATTTAATTATTTAAATCAAATACTATCAGATAAATAAGCTAAAGCTTCGGATTTATATTTATATTGTTTCAGAATCGCATCAAAACAGTCTAAAAGCTCGCACAGACACTCCTCTATCACACTGCAATACTCGTACTTTTCAAATAACAGTATATATAAAAATGAACTTTACACTCTTTTCCGCACAACGGGGTAGACAGAGAGAACCTAGAGTGAAATCACTCCATTCTCCATTTTCCACTTCAATTTTTTTCTCGATATAATGCGTACTGTGTGGAAATTTACGCCGCGATTTGCCTTAACAGAGGGGAGAAATAACATATATATATATACATTCATAGCTTCACGCTGTATCCCGCATATAGTAGGGTAGGCAGAGGGAACCTAGTGTTAAAACACTCCGTTCTCCACTTTTCGCCGAATTGAGACATTGCGTCTGTGTGTGGCGGAACTCGACGCCGCGCTTTGCCTTAATACCAAACCCAGGAAATGAAAAAATCCATTTCCTGGAGTGGGAATGGAACCACAACCTGTCGCGTTTACAGTCGCACGCTTGCGCCTCTGCGCCACTACAGGCGGTTATAATAATGATAGGAAATAAAATCCTCCGAGTCAGAATCAAACCACAACCATTCATGTTTACAGTCAAATCATCCCACTAAACCATGATAGTCATAACAGTAAATATAAAATATAATAAGCTTTCTCTAAATCACATATGGACTTAATTTAAAAATATCTAACATATACCGAGAAGACTCTCAGAGTCATTACCAACGTTTACATTAGTTGGATCAATCGACAAGTGGCGGCTGAATGCGCGCGCGTTGACACCTACCCGTGGGCACATTCGTCTCTTGAGTATTGACTCTTGAAATACGTAGGTCCGAGATTGTGATTCGATGAAATCAGCACTTTGAAATTTTAAATGGTTTTCTATGGTGTATTATTTGATTTTAATTAATATTATGGCGGAAAGTGGGGAACGGAAATTCTAAGAGAACGGAATGTCTTAACACTAGGTTCTCAGGTTCTCTCTGCCCACCTTGCCATTTGCGGGATTCAGCGTGAAGATAAAAAATATATATTTTTGAAGTTTTAAAGTGATAATCACACACTTAGGAAACGAAAAACGTATTTAATATAACGTATAAGTAATAAGATAACGTATAAAAAATCTAAATATATTTAAATATATATATTAAGACCCTAAATAGTTTACTTTGTTAGTTATATCTATAATATTTTATATTTTTAGTACTTATTGTTTAAAGTACTTTTTTGTTGTACTATTTCTGTATGTAATTTGAAATAATTTGTGAAAATAATATTTGATTTATTTTATACCAATTACATATTATGATACCATACATATTATGGTGAAATTACACGAAATCTGTATGAATTGTAGCCTATGTCCTTTTCTAATAGTAATTCTGATGTATAAACTTTATAGCTTATATATTACTGTAAACGCCTGTCGTGGCGAAGAGGCACAAGGGTGCGACTGTAAAGGCGACAGGTTGTGGGTTCGACTCCCACTCCAGGGAATGGAATTTTTCATTTTCCCTGGGTTTGGTAAGGCAAAGCGCGGCGTTGAGTTCCGCCACTCAGCACGCAATGCCTCAATTCGACGGAAAGTGGGGAACGAAGTGTCTTAACACTAGGTTCCCTCTGGCCTTCCCTTCTATATGCAGGATACAGCGTGAAGCTATGTATGTATGTATATTACTGTATATTTTTTTCTATTCCGGTTCTCCTTGCATGAAAGAGCAGCAAACATCCATCCTCACTACGTCTTTTAATATTAGCAAAATTAATAGAATTACAAAGTCTTATGCACTAAGGACTACGTACATTTTAAAAATCAATATAAATTAATTTATTAACTAAATTACGCAGAATATTTAGAAAAAAAATCTTTATTTTAATCTGAAGGAGGAATAATATTACATATATAATAAATATAAACATTTCATCACCTAACATGTGTACTCATGACTATCACATGTCATGACTAACTTAATGTTACTAAAAACTTGTTGCTACTTACAAAGTAACTATCTTTCATTTTTTTTTTTTATACCACGACGGTGGCAACAAGGCACACGGCCCACCTGATGGTAAGTGATTACCGTGGCCTATGGACGCTTGCAACACCAGGGGCATCACTTACGCGTTGCCGACCCTTCAAAAACCTATTTATTCCCCTTTTGAAGAACCCCATATTGTAGCCCTCTGGGAAAACCTCGGCAGGGAGATCATTCCACAATTGGAGAGTCCGCGGAAGAAAGTTCATATATTTAACGTAAATTGATTTATATATTTGACATATATTTGCCCTAATTATTGTCACATCGCACCTGCGTAGTTATAAAATCCGTCAATAAGTACTTACAGTTTATTTTGGCTTTAATTTAAGTATATCTTACTGACAGTACAGTTTCAGTGAACTAAGAAAATGGTATCAATGTATGCACAATAGAATTTCAACTCTATTCAAAGAGTTTATGGTAGATATTCACTTGGTGTAAGCATCAATGGAAAATTGCCAGGTCGGTGACAAACCTCTGTCTATCCAGACGAATAAATTAGCTGTGATAAGTTGTATGTCAATTAATTATTCTTCAAAGCACCATCTGGTGGAAAGTCGGTTAAGCGCGGCGAGGAAGTGACCCAACGGTAGACAGACGAATTTTATACTGATTACCTATTTTATTTAAATGGCCGTTGTATATTATTGTTTTTATATGTAATAACATAAATGTTTCAAGATGAATACTGTTCAATTTGTTTGTGTCATATTATAATATGGCACAAACGAATTATATATAATAATACACTTACACAGCTTCACGCTGTATCCCGCATATAGCAGGATAGGCAGAGGGAACCTAGTGTTAAGGCGCTGCGTTCCCCACTTTCTGCCCAATTGAGGCATTGCATGCTGAGTGGCGGAACTTAACGCCGCGCTTTGCCTTGTTACCAAACCCAGGAAAGGAATGGGAATCGAAGCCACAACCTGTTGCGCTTACAGTCGCACGCTTGTGCCTCTGCGCCACGACAGTCAGTAAACACAGTCACGCAAGTTATAACCCTAAATATACCCTATAAGGTAAGTAGACAATTGCGTTTTTAGGCTTTAGGCTTTCTCAGTAAAATGACTCCAAATATGAAGAACAATGAATTATCAAAGTCCTGAAAAAGATGTATGAAATTAAAAACAATATTTTTAAGCTACTGCATGAATTATGATACTTTTTTAAAAATGTTTATTTTACAGATAAAATCAGCATCACGTTCTTCCACATATCAGGTAGTTAGACAGGACCCAGTGTCAAGATATTCCGTTCGCCATTATTCACCCAAAATCGAAGTATTGCGTGTTGAATGACTGAACTCAACGCCGCGCTTTAATCTACTAGAGTTGTAAAATGAAAATAATTTAAATATAAACAGATTAAAATAAAAAAATAAAGATGGAATCCAAGCCAAATATTACAAATACTTTCCTTTCACACTGACATCGTAACAGCCGTGACCTACGACAACTTGGCAAGAAACGTATCATATAAAATCATTAGTAGGCACTAATTACTCGGTTATTTATTTAGCACATTTTCTTACTGCTTGTATAAGCGTTAAGGTTGGCCTGTTTTAATACTACTTCTTGAAACTGACGCTGGCATTTAGGTACTATTGTACGGACTGTGACGAATGGATTTGCCATTGGCATTATCAAAGATCTTAATGACTTGTCTTAAATTAATTCATATTTAAATGATTTAGAATCTTCCTGTTATACATAAATAAGTAGGAAATATCCTGCCAGGAAATAAGGAAATAATAAGGAAATAACCTGTCAAGGTGCAGAGGCACAAACGTGCGAATGTATACGCAACAGGTTATGGGTTCCATTCCCACTCCAGGAAATGTAAAAGTTTTAGTATTTTCGTTTCCTGGGTTTGGTAAAAAGACTAAGTCGTTGAGACTAAGACTAAATCGTTGAGTTCTGCCACTCAGCACGCATGTCTCAATTTGGCGGAAAGTGGGGAACTGAGTGTCTTAACACTAGGTTCACAGGTTCTGCCTACACTGCTATATGCGAAATAAAGCGTGAAGCTAAAAAAAAAAACAATAATAATATTTTGGCGCAATTGGACAGTTATCGTGAATTGCTGGAACGCGGTAGTTATGGATTTATTTCCCACTCTCTCTAAGTTTATAAAATATTTGTAATGGAGTTGTTAACCGATTTAAAAAAAGGAGGTAGTTGTCAATTTAACTGTATTATGATATGTAGTGTAACTATTTATTACGTGAACCAATTTTGATATTTATATGATAGCCAGTGCTTCTGATGAGGATGAGGAGAATGGGACCATCCTTTTAAATTTAATTAAGATCTGACAAGTAGTTTTGAGTCATTCATATTATCTTTTAAGTCGTTTTCTTTTTTATCCGACTTCTTTGTTAAAATATAAATTATATTCTATGTGCCTTGTCGTGGTAAATTTGACGTTTTCGTCACCTATGTACAATACAAATGTAGGAAAGGTTTCCGAAAATATGACACTGTGAAGTCACAACCATACCTTACTTCGTAGCAAAAACTTGAACACCTATCAAATTAGCATTCAAAGAAAATAATTTAACTAAAGTAATTTAACCCTGTAGAACTTATGACTTCATAAAATATGAACTTAGAACTTTTTGATACTTGGACAATATCCAATCAGGTTTCGATTTTAAAAAGTTCAAAATTTTTATATACAAATCGATTAAATAAAACGAAATTTACTATTTACTAAACACATTGGTAGTAAGTTCGGTGATTACTCTAAGGAATTAAGCTTAAGTATATATTTAAAATATTATCATTTTCAGTCCTCAACATTCAATATAGCGACAAAGTGCGGCATTATATACCGCTATCTGTCATTCAATAACACAAAATTGACCAGAAAATGATAACCAAAGTGACTGATCTCTATATTCTCTCCGAATATAACATAAAACGTGATATTCAATACAAATGAGCGCAATCAAACGTTGAACTAGTTCATTTAGCACCGCTAGAGCGATGGCCTGTCGCGCACGGCGGCCGGCCGCGTGTTTGTGCTGCATTTAGCGTGCACTCGCTAACTTGCATGTCGCTCTGATACAGAGTATCATAGATTATTATGTAGAACTTTAATTAATGTCGCTTAAAATTACGTTTATTTTTGAAGATTAAGAGTACATTACTATATGTAATGACATATTTTTCATGTATAGAGAATATGTAAATATCTCGGGCCGAGCGAAAGCAAAGTCCCCCACTACAAGCAGTGTTCGCAAGCCGAGGTTCGGCCTCGCAGGAGGCGCCCCTGTGACACTGCAGTTCTAAGTTGATGGTCCTCCTCCCGAGGAGGCCAAGCCAGGGTCAGAGCTCTTCAAGCTCGGCCCCCCACAAAACCCGGTGACGCTGTCGAGGCCAATAGGGCCAACAGCATACTACACAGTCGAAAAAAAAAAATGTAAATATTAATATGGTTGATACGCACATGCGTAAAATTCGTTGCTGATATTCAATAGTATGATTTTTGAGTGCCATTTTATTTATTCGTTTAAGCTTTTAAATCCTGAAATATCTATTTAGATCTGAAAATAGCGAAAAAACTTTCAAAACGTTTATTTTGTTTGTTTTCTTATTTTAAAAGTTATAATATTATTCAAGCTTTTTCATTACCGTGTAAAGCAAGCAATAAGAATCAAAACAAGCCATTTTCGTTTAAAAAAAAAACCGGCACAATGCTCTAATATGAAAATTTTATTAACAGCTTACATTGTGTTGTTATTCCCTCAGTTTCACGTTTTATCCCGCATAGCAGTTTAGACAGAGAGAACCTAGTGTCATGTCACTCCCTTGTCTTCCTTCCGCACGAATTCGAGACATTGTGTAGTGAGTGGCGGATCTCATTGCCAAAGAGCGGAAATTATAATATTTAAAATATAATATTTGCCCCGAGTGAGAATTGAATTCATAATCACTCATGTTTACAGTCACATGTTACCCCACTGCGCCACGAATGACCTCACGTCAGTGTGTCGTATACTGTCTACGTTAATAGTCTTTGTAAAATAGCGTTGAATGGACAGAACGCGTCATTGTGCGTAGCTTCAGCAATTATCGCGTGCACCCATTATGGAGGTGACTGTGGCGCTAAAACGACTTATTGTAACTCATATTTAGTATGAAATCTAACGTAATAGTCCTGCTAATATTATATATATGAAAATATATGAGAATGGATGTATGTACGTTTTTTACTCACGCAAAAACTAGTGAATGGGTCTAGATGAAGCTTTTTAGTAAGTATGTAGAAATTGTAACATCTTTATATAGACAGCGTTACGGTGTTTTACACGTGGCACGTGGGACATCGCAGTGATACAAAATTACTTATTTATTCTTACTTGCCTAGCAATATGTGTAACATTATACCTATATAAAATTCTTTCATTACTTACTGAGGAAATAATAGAGAACGAACAGCCAAAATTACTAGCCGTAGACAATTCAAATTTATCATGTAGGTTTCTAGAGAAGTGATCTACGCTGCCCAAAGAACTAGCATATTTTAAAAATGCTAATGACATACTTAGGTTACGAAAAATATTTAGAACCGCAACCACGTTGAAATTTTTATACGCTTGTTCAATAATTTGCAAGAAGCTAATTAAAATATCAACACAGCACAATAAAAATGTGTAACTTAATTGGTTAGAGCACTTAAACGAATTCCAAGGGGCGCGGGTTCAAATCTGTTACAAAAAAACTATACATTTCAAAAAAAAAATCCTATCCTAAGTGTGCGATTAACACTTTACATACATACTCGTACATACATAGCTTCACGCTGTATCCCGCATATAGCAGGGTAGGCAGAGGGAACCTAGTGTTAAGACACTCCGTTCCCCACTTTCCGCCGATTAACACTTTAAAAACATATTTAACGTAATCCATATATGTAGTATCAATACTAATATATAACACTACACATGTACATCGTTCGAAAGCGTAAAAACCTTAACAATGAACTCACAAACGACTCAGACCCAATTTTAAACGGTTCCACAAATATCATCACCATGAACATCTATGATGCAGCTTCTAAAACGTTGTGACAATATTGCTCATCGCTCCATACACTTTTAAAAGTGTTTACTTTTGTTCAGTGACAGAGCTATCTAGTCTGACGATGGCTTGACAATCACATCTTACAAAATATCCAGTTCACTTTAAAAAGCTCCTACAATTTGTGTTATAAGGTAGTAAGTTGTATGTTTCAACTGAACATGAGATGGTTGGCCGGTAATGGTAATAATGTTTACAGTTAAGTCGTCATGTAGTCGCTAATCGCGTCGAAGTCACAAGTTAGCGCCTCGCCCGGTGTCCGCAAACAGTCTCATTCAATGTCACACGCTGAATGAGAGCCGATCTGTCCTGATGGGTGTGCACACGCATGGTCTCACGACCGTCGCCTCGTGGGGGTGCTCAATTATAACTATTTGTTAGACATATTTTATGATACACGTTCTATGAAATGGCAAACTAATTATTCATTTGATATTGATCGCGTTAATCTATAGCGACTTTTTGCTTTACAAAGCTATGGTGTCTTGCTTATTAACACTTGTATAGTTCGAACTTGCTTGACTGAGCGCAATCGTTTATCCACTCGGTAAAATATTTATATTAGATGTCATACACCGAGGACAAGGTTGGTCAAGTGAAGAACAAAATAATTTATCATTATTTAAAAAAAATCTCTTAATTAAATAAACAAGGGTACCCGTTGGCGCGTTAACAACGCGCTGCCTAGCATCCTATGTATATGACACTATATAAACATGTATGTTAAACCATAGTAGTGTGGGTAACATTTATTTCATTAATTTAATATATTTTTTATACATTATTTTAAAAAGATATTATCATTCTGCACTCCTTTGCTATATAAACTATAAGTGTGCCAAGTTTCATGCTCCTCCGTTCGCGGATTTTCGTGAAAAGGGATACAAAGTTTTTGCTTCACTTATTAATATATAAATAATTCTTGGAACATACAAAATTAAATTACACAAGCCATAAGTAAAATTGAGCAAAATAATAAACTTTTATCTCTCAATACCCAAATACATTAATCTATCAATTAATCAAATGAGAATGACTTATGATGTGGAAATACAGTATTATTGAATAGTTAAACTGGATTTAATTACGGCTACGGGCGTATGTATACAGAAATGGTGTGCGTAATAAATTTTTAATGCCCATCCACATTTCAATCTGTCCCAGAAATACAGTACTAACACAAGTTTGTTTTTATTACATTAAGCATGGACGCTTTACAAAATATTCTATAGCGCCTGTCTTGGCGCAGAGGCACGAGCGTGCGACTGTAAACGCGACAGGTTGTGGATTCGATTCTCACTCCAGGAAACGTAAAAGTTTAGTATTTTCATTTTCTGGGTTTGGTAACAAGGCAAAGACTGGCGTTGAGTTCCGTCACTCAGCACGCAATGCCTCAATTCGGCGGAAAGTTGGGAACGGAGTGTCTTAACACTAGGTTCCCAGGTTCCCCCTGCTTGACCTGCGATATGCGGGAAACAGCGTGAAGCTAAAAAAAAAGAAAAAAAAACCACTTAACGTGTTATCGCTAAGATACCGCAATTTACTCGCTCTCATTGGTACAAAACGCAAGAAAACATTAAAATTATTCTAATGGTCTCGAATGTGAGTACTACATATCGTAATGACTTCATTTCAATTTAAATATTTTACCATTAAATGTTTTTAATAGCGTTTTAAACTTGATAAGCTTTCAAGAACTTGTAATATTTTGTTACTTACAAGAAGTTGTTATAAAGTATACTTATGTAACAAAGACGCCTGTCGTGGCGCAGAGGCACAAGGTTGTGGGTTCGATTCCCACTCCAGGAAATGAAAAATTCTATTTGCTGGCGTTGGTAACCAGAGCAAAACGCGGCGCTGCGTTCCACCACTCCGCACGCAATGCCTCAATTCGGCGGAAAGTGGGGAACGGAGTGTTTTAACACTAGGTTCCCTCTGCCTACCCTGCTATATGCGGGATACAGCGTGAAGCTATGTATGTAATTAACAATACTAATTATGTAATCCGTCTAATAAAACTGTTGCTCTTTACTACAGGTTATTGCCTAGCCTATTTAAGAGGACAATACCTCAACCAATGATTATATTGTATTTAAGTGTCTCAATAAAGCTATTATTATGAATAAAAAAAATATATTTGGGTTGGGAAGGGGAAACTAAGTTATATTACTCTGGACTTTGTTTGAGGCACCTAGGACCATTTTTTTAAAAGATTTATTTTCTTTTAATAATAGAAAGTTTAGTCGATGATGATTTAAAGCTACAAATAAAAATTTACAACACTAAAACAGTACCTGTAATTTAAATATAAATACGTGAACCAAAATCTTCAACTTCCCTTTTTACGAAAATTCCGCGGACCGAGGAGTATGAAACTTGGCACACTTATAGTTTATATAGAGAAGGAATGCAGAATGCTAATATTTTTTTTTTAGATAATGAATAAAATATACTATAATAAATTATTAAAATAAATGTTACACACACTACCAACCAACAAAGTGACACATACATTACTAAAGACAACGCGTTGTTAACGCGTCAACGAGGATTCTGATACTTTAAAATACTCATCTTGTTTCAAGAAATAGACCTACAAAATCTGTCTAAAGTAACCATATAGAATGAAAGTACTAAGAACTCAAGTGAGTATCAAATATTTTTTTAACACACCCACATATTTTTTCAACATTCCTCGAATACCTTGCGAAGTATTTCAACTAGCACTAGTCATAATTATCTGATAAAAATGTCACATAAGTATTTAATTGGCGTAGATCGTCAAAAACACTATCGAATTATGTTATTAGGGCAGAATCGACTGGAAGTTTCTAATTAGACAGTAATTATTAAATTATCTATCGAGCATGTGAGATTAGGAAACCGGTGTTGTGACTGCTGTCAGAGCGGATATGACTGTGTTTATTAATTTATAATTTTAAGGGTAAGCTGTGAGTCGTGTTTACGTGTCAATTGGGTAGAATTGTTGCTACCTTTTGTTGTTATACCTCATCAAGTTGTAAAGTTGTTTAGAGAACTCTTGAATGTGAATGAAAAAAATTGTTTTTTTTTAAATTTGTATATGTATAATCATTAAAAAGTGGGGAACAGAATTGTTGCAAGAGAACGGAGTGTCTTAACACTAGGTTCTCAGGTTCCCTCTGCCTACCCTGCTATATAAGGGATAATGCGTTAAGTTAAAAAAGAAACAAAAAAGCACGGTTTATTCCGCATAGAGTAGGATAATCAGGGACAACCTAGTGTCAAGACACTCCATTCGTTGCTTAAACTAAAATATAGTGATAAATAAATAAATAATAATTGATTGTGCAGTCGTTATTATGATATAAGCAAAAGTAAGAAATGAAATATATAAGCGTTTAGTATTAATAGTAAAAATATTTTGATATTTTATATGACGCAATCGTAGCGCATTCCCTAAAAGGTTTCATAAAATATGGTTGGGTTCAATTTTGGTAAGCAAAATTACATAGAATATTTTTATTTCTCTGATCTGGTTAAACTGAGTGTTGCTTGTTCTATACTTTGTTCGATATAATGGAATGACTGAATTATTTAAATATTATTGTTTAAATTAGTATAGTTTTTGATATAAGCGCCATATATGTATGTATGTATCTTTGGTGTCACATGTACGGTTCTAAATAAGCCATTATAATTTGTAAGAAATTCATTTTCATATTTTATTGAGTGTTGCTTATGTTTTGACGTTTTTATATATGTTTATAATTAATAATAAAATAATAATTGTTTATAATAATACATTTTTAAGAAAACCCCATTTATTGCGGCCCCTCAATTCCAGGACACATCTCTTACCATCTCTAAGAGTGTAGGGATCCTTGGTATCGACATATCCAGTGACGTCCAGTTCCGAAGTCACTTAGAAGACAAGGCCAAGTTGGCATCCAAAAAGCTGGGTGTGCTAAACAGAGCGAAGCGGTACTTCACACCGGGGCAAAGACTGCTACTTTATAAGTCACAAGTCCGGCCTCATATGGAGTACTGCTCTCATCTCTGGGCGGGAGCACCAGCATACCAGCTTGGACCTTTTGACTCGGTTCAAAGACGAGCTGTGAGACTTGTCGATGATCCCACACTCACAAGCGGTATCGAGCACTTAAGTCTAAGGAGAGACTTTGCTTCCTTGTGCGTGTTCTACCGCTTGTATAATGGGTTGTGTTCTGAAGAATTGTTTGACATGATGCCCACGGCTACTTTTCACCATCGCACCGCTCGCCATCGACAGGGAGTTCATGCTCACACTTTGGAGCCTAAATGGTCCCGAACAGTTCGATTTCAACGGAACTTTCTTCCGCGGACTCTCCAATTGTGGAATGATCTCCCTGCCGAGGTTTTCCCAGAGGGCTACAATATGGGGTTCTTCAAAAGGGGAATAATTAGGTTTTTGAAGGGTCGGCAACGCGTAAGTGATGCCCCTGGTGTTGCAAGCGTCCATAGGCCACGGTAACCACTTACCATCAGGTGGGCCGTGTGCCTTGTTGCCACCGTCGTGGTATAAAAAAAAAAAAAAAAAAAAAATTGTTTGCTTTCTTCTATCTTGTACAGTAGATTATGCGCAATTTACATTATATCTTGAAATTTGAAGAGACGTGCTTTTTGTACTTTCGCTGTTTGAAAATAAAATCATATATTTTATAACATTTTATTTTATTTCTTTATTTTATTTTATGGTATAACTTATTTATACCTAGATGTCATTCAATATTTAGAAAAAACCAAAAAATGTCCCTAAAAATTTGTTATGCAATTTTTGCAAATTTTAATTATTGTAATCATATATGCCGATATAATATAAATAAATAATTTGAATTTTCCCAAAACATTTTCTCAGGGTTTAAAATGACGTGGAATATGAAAGCGAGTGGATTAGCTTCTAACTTCGTAAACAATCTAAGAAATAACAACGTTACGGTGACGTCTGTCGATCGCAAATATAGTAGACGTCATTATTTATTTGGAGAAAAATTTGTTACATATAAGAGATGATAAATATATTTATATACATATTGTACCATTTTTTTTTTTTTTTTTTTTTTTTTTTTTTTTTTTTTTATGGATAACTGATGGCAAACGAGCAGAAGGACCACCTGATGGTAAGTGGTTACCTTCGCCCATGAACATCTACAACACCAGAGGCGTTGTAGATGCGTTGCCAACCTAGAGGATACAGATGGAAGGGGAGGACAATGTAGTAGTCCGCTATCGGAACCACTACATTTTGGGGAAAGGATGGGTGGGATAGGGGAAAACCTGGCTTCATCCATCGAACCGGAACACATCATAAGATATTTGGCGGTTCGTCTTTGACATGATAGTGGTCGCGAGCCAGACACAACACAACAGATACCTACTAGGAGCATCATTAAATCAAGTCAACACGGCTATCATATTATACAAAAATGTATGTCAAATACATGGCAGTATGTTAAATATTTAACTAGTTAGTTTAATCTATTTCTAATGCGTTATTAATAAAAGAATATTAATTTTCTGCACTTCTTCATCATGTTAACTTTAACTACACCAAACTTCATATTTGTCAGAATAGAATTTTAATAAAAATGGGTCCAAAGATTTTTCTACACGTATTAATATGTGGTGAACGGATTTGTTGAGATAGAACGGAGTGTCTTAACACTAGGTTCTCAGGTTCCCTCTGCCTAACCTGCTATATGAGGGATACAGCGTGAAGTTAAAAAAATATATATATATATAACGAACGCCTGTCGTGGCGCAAAGGCACAAGCATGCGACTGTAAGCACGACAGGTTGTGGGTTCGATTCTCGCTCCAGGGAATGGCATTTTTCATTTCCTGGGTTTGATAACAAGGCAAAGCGCGGCGTTGACTTTCGCCACTCAGCACGCCATGCAATGTCTCGATTCGGCGGAATGTGGGGAACGGAGTGTCTTAACACTAGGTTCCCTGTGCCTACCCTGCTATATGCGGGATACAGCGTGAAGCTATGTATGTATGTATATAATGATATAACAATTATGTTTTAAGTGCTACAATTAAATAAGTAGCTAAGAGCACTATTTATTTTATAAAGTGGCCAACAGGTTCCATTCAATACATTGCCATACTCTAGACTCTGGTTTCCAATACAAGAATTATATAAACTAGATAAAAATTTGAAAGTCGCTAACAAAATAATTTATTATATCAATCAAGTTAATCACTTCTCGATGATAGTGATAGCAATTATATGAACTAAATATAATATTGTATTAATTGGAAGTGTTGCCGTGTATGTTAGATCCGCTATTACATCGTGGATACATTAAAATAAAAATGTAATTAATTAAGTAATCGATGTTTTAGTTCTATATCGAATCGTGGGCGAATGAAATCAACGTATCGCGTACAGATATGGTGTGCTTTAAGAATATTTGACATATTAAAATTGTAAGTAAAAATGTGTGACTATACATAATTTATTGGTTCACTAAATTCTCTCTGCCTTAAATATAAATGAGATACGTATGTATATGAAATCTAATGTGGAGAACGGAAATCGTAAGAGAACGGAGTGTCTTAACACTAGGTTCTCAGGTTATCTCTGACTACCCGCCCTACTATGTGCGGGATAGAGAGTGAAGCTAAAATAATAAAAGCTAAAATAGTTAATATTTAAAAGCTTTATCCTTTTAACTGTTTTTGTTTTATATGAGTCAGCCATGTGGCTGAAGGAATTCGAAAAGTAACTGTGCATAAAAGACGAGAAAATGCAGCAATTATACCCGCTTGACTCATATTTAAGTGCGAAAACCTACTGAGTAAATAACCGTAGTACAGTGCAGTCAACATTTTTTAACTATATAACAATATATTATATTTAAAAAGAACTTTGCTCTCTTTAAGCGATAAAACTTGAAAAGAAATTTTCATAAAACTAAAAAGTTGTTGCAAAAGTTATTATCATAAATTTAAGAATCGTCTGTAGGATTTGAACCAATGACTCTAGTAAAATTTAGCCTATTTTATTGAAGACCTTTAAAATTATTATACTGTTTTTACAAATATTGACATTTTTTAGTACAACCTTAAATAAAATTATATTATTTCGTGAGTCAGTGTCTGTACAATCATCAGCCACACCCACGTCGTCTGCTGACATCAACTTTTATAGTCAATGATTTTAATGAAAGGCTTGATTGCTCCAATGATTAAGCATATTACATAAACTGATTGAAAAATTGTAGAAATAATCAAGTATCCACAAATATATTTGTTATGCCCTATAAGAAAAACAAAAAATAAAATTCTACAAAATATATATATAAATATATGAAGCAAATACTTTGTACCCCTTTTTACGAGAACTACGCGGACGGAGGTGCATGAAATTTGGCACACTTATATTTTATATAGAGAAGGAGTGCAGAGTGATCATATCTTTTTAAAATAATGCATAAAAACTATATTAAATTAATTAAATATATGTTGCACACACCATGGTTTGACATCCATGGGTATATAAAGTGCTAAACACAACGCGTTGTTAACGCGTCGTTGGGAAAGTTAGTTATCTTAAATATTTAAGCACACACCACAGTTTAATTGAATATGCAGCAGTGCATCGAGTCAGCGCCTGACTGCAGAAGCCAATGATTATGGGTTCGATTTCCACGATTTTAATTATGGTAAATTATATTAATTTTCAGGCTATGGCCAGGCTAATGGCGACTTTGAATTCCATTACTCAAAATGCAATGCTTAAATTCGTGCGGAAAACGGAGTCAGGTTCTTAGGTTTTCCCTATCTACAAAGATGAGCAAAAGATGACATTTCAAATTTTTATTTGCATAGATATTCTTAATCAAAGTGCAACTCTACGTTCTACCATTCAATTTGCAATATCAATGGATGAATAACATAAAATAAAAGTCACTTCTTACTTATTTCACTTGTGTATTAGCTTCAAATCTTTTTGAATATCAAAAAATATCATATTTTTCCTTATTTTTGTTCCACCGCTTCCCGAAAGCTTTTAACAATATTTTTTACGCCTGAAAAAGCCAAACGACAATAACTGCATACATTTCTTATACGTGCAGTAACAGTAAAATAAATATAATATGTGTAAAATATTTAATTGCATCAAAAATCTAAGGATGCAATCACAAAGCTTAAGATCACGGAAGTTGTAAAAAGCTTTAAAGTAAAACATACACATACAAATAGCTTATCTCACGGCTCATCAGAACCTTGGATATAATCTAATTGTCACTTCGATGCTCTAGATATATGGGGAACGTGACAACTGCGTTAAACTACACACTTTTGACTCAGCCATGACCGAGATCTTATCGATGAATTGAATATTTGTGTATAAATATATTAAGAAAACGATTTTTTTATTATATATGAACTAATTCGGTGGTGGTTCTGATAGTGGACTACTACATTGTCCCCCCTTCCATCAGTATCCTCTAGGTTGGCAACGCATCTACAACATCTCTGGTGTTGTAGATGTCTATGGGCGAAGGTAACCACTTACCATCAGGTGGTCCTTCTGCTCGTTTGCCGTCCGTTATCAATAAAAAAAAAAAAATAATAATAATTCTATATATTCTAGTAAATTTAGGTCTTTTTCTATATTTTTGGCCAGAAATTATGAATAATCATAATGTTCCAATATTTTCCGAGAATTTGTTAAGCTTTTTAATCCAATTGTGGTTCTAAGAGGGACGTTAGAGAGAAATTAAAGAAATAAATAAAGGAAAACGCACTATTACAGAGCTTTTATATTGTATTCAGTAAAGAAAATCGAACAAAGTTACAAAGAACAACTGATGGATATTTTATTCTAGATGTTTTTTTTCTTTAATAAGGTATATATAAATTTATGTCTGTCACGCCACAGAGGCACAAGCGTGCGACTGTAAACGCGACAGGTTGTGGGTTCGATCCCCACTACAGGAAATGGAATTTTTCATTTCCTGGGTTTGGTAACAAGGCACAGCGCGGTGTTAAGTTCCGCCACTTAGCATGCAATGCCTCAATTCGGCGGAAAATGGGTAACGGAGTGTCTTAACACTAGATTCCCTCTGCCTACCCTGTCATATGCATGATACAGCGTGAAGCTATGTATGTATGTATGTATAAATTTATTAAACGAAATAGTATAATTACTTACTTAGTTAAAATGAAATTTAAAGAAATTCAATGAGCCATTCTTTCGTTCGAATTCTTAAAACCTCGTGACGTCATATGACATAGTTCATACTTTAGGTATGTTAAAGTCTTTAAGTCACAGGTGCGTCATTGCGAACGTCAGAATCGATGAAAATTTCCAAAACGAAGTTTTATATGCATTATAACGGGTGTCCCAAAATTAACGCAAGATTTAAATTCGAACTGCAGCCGCTAAGCTTTCACTATTTACTTATTTATTTATTTATTTTATAAGACACGTTGTTCTATCGTCTAACGCTCCATTTTTAATAACCCTATACTGTTAGCTGTCAAATTGCTTTTTTTTCAGGGTTGCCAACACTTCACTGCACAAATGGCGGCAAAGTCAAATCTTGCGTTAATTTTGGGACACCCTATATTAATGCTTTAAGGAAAAACGTTATAGAAGAGGTTCTACAAAACTTTTAAGCTTAATTCTTTTTTCAGCATCACGCTTTTACCCACATAGTCAGAGAGAAAAAGTTCTTCCTGTCCAGATACTTCGTTTTCTACTTTTCGTCCGACACATTGCTGTCGAATGGCGGATCTCAACGCCGCGTTTTGTCTTACCTGAACGGAGAAATTAAAATAATTTAAATATGATATACGAAGTGATCTTAAACCTACATATATAAGCCTATCTAACATAACCTATATACCATATAATATGAGCTTATATTAGGCATATATATTAGGTACATGAAGTTACTTTTGATATTATCTATTACTGTTTACGGGTCTTATAAAATTATTAGGGACGATACATACATTGAAATTAATAGCGAAACTCAACATATTAAAATGGGGAACGGAAATCTTATTGTACGGAGTGTCTCAACACTAGATTCTCGAACTCTCTCTCTGCTTACCCTGCTATATGCGAGAAACAGCGTGCGCGAGCTAAAAATTAAACATACATATGTGTAATGAATAAGATCTTTGTCTTTCGCATTCCTATACACTTAAAATGAAATTATTTTAATCGGATTAATCTACCTACTTACCTCCTACCTGTGACCACGAAGAAGTATTGTAAAGTGCTCGAAAGGTCGGCAGGTTTACTAAAATATATTCACGATTATCAAAATATAGGCCTTTAATCCGGTTAAAATAGTATAATTTAAAAATATGTTAAATTTCTATGTAAAATATATGACTTCTTTATTACTTTTAAA
>JAKGSA010000033.1:1050233-1074060 GCA_033558755.1 Philaethria dido | reverse complement strand
TGTGTGTGTGTGTGTGTGTGTGAGAGAGAGAGTGTGCCCGTGTGTCTATTAGTAGTGAAAAATGTAAGTAAATTATCAAACTTACTTGGTTATTTTTTTAGACAAAAAGTGGCGATGAGTTCCTCTACCCACATGCATCTCCAAAAAATCAGTTTTGTTTTTTCAAATATATTAAGACAAAAAGAAAATTAAATAATTTTAAATTATTTAACTTTTCAATATTGACAATCACAATAAAACAAGAAATAAAATATATAGAATAAATCTTCAAATCTTATCCACATAACACCAATATCGATTCGGAACATATTAAAGCGCAGTCGCAAACGTTTACAGTAATTTCATAATAACATAATATTTTATTAGCCCCAGTTCGCGGTGAAATGAGTTACTTAATTAGTTGTATAAAACAATGGCGTTGAACCGCTGATTGTGTATCAAATTATACCGCGACATGTATTACACGAAATACTTTTTTTTCTAGCTTCACGCTGTATCCCGCACACAGCAGGGTAGGCAGAGGGAAGCCCGAGAACCTAATGTTAAGACACTCCATTCTCTTAACGTTTCCGTTCCCCCATTTCCGCCAAATTGAGGCATTGCGTGCTGTGTGGCGGAACTCAACACCGCGCTTTACCTTGTTACCAGAGCGAGGATATGAAAATACTAAATATTTAACATTTTCATTTCCTAGAGTGGGTGGGTTTGAATCCACAACCTGTCGCGTTTACAGCCGCATACTTTTGCTACTGCGCCACGATAGCCCCTCGAAACTATTAAGTAACGAACGTACTACGAAATATTTGCTTAAATATTAATAATTGACATTATATCAATAAAAGAAATCTGTCTTCAAAGAAAATGCACTAAAAAGTGCAACTATTACCAATAATACAAAAACTACTAGTCAGATCTTAACTAAATATAAATAATCAGAAGCGCTATATATCATATATGATTAACCCAGTAAAAAATTATTACACACAAAAAATACAGACGATTTGCTAGCCTCCTCTTTTTTTGAAATCAGTTAAAAATAGTATGCTGCCATTGTATATTTGTCTACTTTATATCTATTTCATCATCATTTCAGCTAAAAAATATATTTCTTATGCACATTCTGAGACACTGAAACTTATCCAGATCAAGGAAAATGCCTTAATATATGTATTGGAGTCTATATAATATGGGATGTAAGCCGCAATTTTATAATTCCTAGAAAGTGTATACAACGCCAAAAACAATATGGAAATGGGTAAAATAAATTATATTTTATACATTTCCTACGGAGTACTCGGAAATTATGTAAAATTCTGGATATTGAAATTGCTACTCAGGAAAAACAACAAGAACAGGCAAACAAAATGTTAAAAACAACTAACAAATGGATAAAAAATTACTGAAAAATCTAACCAGTTAACACTTCAATTAGGATTTCTGCACCTTCTTCTTCGTATTTTTTTTTCACCTTCACGCTGTATCCCGCATATCCCGCGGGGTAGGCAGAGGGAAACAGAGAACCTAGTGTTAAGACACTCCATTCTCTTTCAACAATTCCGTTCCCCACTTTCCGCCGAATTGAGGCATTGCGTGTTCAGTGGCGGAACTCAACGCTTCTTCGTCATATTCTTTTTATATATTTTCTAGCGTCAATTTGTAACTACAAAATGTAGAATATATTAAGGTACATTTCCTTGTCTAATCATCCTCACGCTTTATCATGTATAGTAGGATAGACAAAGAGAACCTAGTGTTAAGACTCTCCGTTCTCCTCTACATATAAATATATTTAAAAACAATGGCAAGAGAAGAAAGCCTTTGCTTATGATTAGTTTATCGCAATCTCTCATGTTTTGTTATCATTTAATTGTAATAAATGCAATATATGAAAAATTAAACTAGTATATGACGCAGTTATGAAGCTGCTGGATGCATATTCGATGATATGACGTCGAATCCCACTTTGAATGTGGATATATTATAGATATATAGTAGATTATACAGAGAGAATCTAGTGTCTAAACACTCCGTTCCCCACTTACCGCCCGAATTGAAGACATTGCTTGTAGAGTGATGAGACTCAACGCTCTTTGTCTTAACAGAGCGGAGATATCAAAATAATTTGAATACAATTAGTTTCCGAATGGGAATCGAACCCATAACCATTCCGTTTACAATCAAACCCTGGACCACGATGGCCTCTAATAAAAATAAAAGTAATAATAATTTTAAAATAAGTCACGCTTTACCATATATTTTAATACAACGGCCTGCACAGTTACTATAGGGTGTCCCAAAGTTAACGCAAGATTTGAATTAAATAGAAAATGCCATTTTAGTCTTTTAATAGCGAATGAATAATGAATATAATAGCAAATGGCGGCAAAGTCAAATCTTGCGTTAATGTTGGGACACCTTTATAATACGTTAACATAAGCAAATATAATTAACATAATGATTCGTATACACTTTTCTACTGTGACTCATTTGGTTCCGACTGGCTAATTTGTTTCGTTCCCATGTTGTGTTGGAATGTTCGGTGGGATATTTGGCGCTTGTAGCCGATTCGATTCTCATGTCGACCTACCGCGCTCACGCTTGAAATACGATTGGCATTTTGTTCGCTTTCATAATTAAAGTATTGACTTCGATTTAAATTAATTAGTGTTTCTAATATGGGTTAAAGGCAAGGTGGTATTTTTGAAGAGATTATAAAATGTGGTAGTTTAATTTTAAAAATAAATTTGTTATTTTTATAGAATTATTAAAACATATTTATAATTTACATAGTGGAGAACGGAAGACTTAGCGGAGTGTTTTAACACTAGGTTCTCTGGTTCTCTCTGCCTATCCTGCTATGTGCGGGAAGCGTGAAGTTTCGTTATTTGAACCCACTGTCCTAAAAATACATTGAATTGAGTCAGAAATAGACGACTGCGTTATAAGGGTCACAATAATATTATCGAATACCACATTGTTATCATTAACGAACAAGTAACATCCCGTACTATAAAGTACAGCGACATCTAGCGGCTAATTACTGTTTATGCATATATAGCTTAAAATTTACATAAAGAAATGTCATAAATTTTCGAAAATTTGGTAAATGTAATGAAAAAGAATAAAAAATGATCCGGGACTATAAAAGGGAGTGCACTGCCCGGGAATCGAACCCGGGTCGCAAGAATGGGAATCTTGCATGATACCACTACACCAGCAGTGCTTGGTGTCTGAGTGCAAAAATATTGTACTGGTTGCAAAGCCGTTTATTTTGTATTGTCTAAAATGTGAACAAATGTTTATGTAAGTTTGTTTGTTACGCTTTTACGTCAGAACTACCCAACCGATTATCACGAAACTTTCTACACAGATACTGAGAGGTATCAAAAAAACAGACTTTGTTTATAAAAAATATTTAAAAAATAATTTGACATGATTGTTTGTCAAAAAAATTGAATACTTCAAAGCCTTCATATTAAAGAAATCCTGCTCTATAGATGCAGTATGGACTTTCCTTGCTCACGCAAGCGAAGCCGCAGGTAACTAGCATAAGCATAAATGTGAATGTAAGTTTGTTTGTCACGCATAAGCGTATAAATGCTAAAACACTTAACCGATTACTATGAAACATACGACTTTATACTTTTTTATATTTTTTTAACAAAAAAGATCAGGTTATTTAATTTAATAGACAGTCAAAATATAAACCATACATGGTTTAAAGTATCAAATTAATTTAAAAAACCTTATTCATACTAATATTTTAACTTTTGGATAATATGCAATTTATTAAGAATGTATAAAAAATATTTATGATCATGTGATTTATATTAAATATTATCGATTATTTCATTTTTAACCAATTTAAAAAAAGACCTGTCGTGGCGCAGAGGCACAAGCGTGCGACTGTAAACACGACAGGTTGTGGGTTCGATTCCCACTCCAGGAAATGTTCATTTCCTGGGTTTGGTAACAAGGCAAAGCGCGGCGTTGAGTTCCGCCACTCAACACGCAATACCTCAATTTGGCGGAAAGTGGGGAAAGGAATTGTTGTAAGAGAACAGAGTGTCTTAACATTAGGTTCTCAGGTTCCCTACCTACCCTGCTATATGCGGGATACAGCGTGAAGTTAAAAAAAAAAAGAGCGGAGGTTCTCAAATCGTCTCTATTTCTTATGTGTATTACCACATAACTTTTAACTGGGTGAACCAATTTTCAAACTTTTTTATATGATAGGTAATTCATCTGATATGGTCCCATTTAAATTTAGTTAAGATCTAACTAGTAGTTTATGAGCTATTCATAAAAAAATCCTTTTTTGTGCATTTCATTTAAGTTATGAAGTTTAATATCGAATTATACTTAGTTACTTTATAATGATAGTGGCAGGTGAGAACATTAGTTCCTAGAAGGCAACGTCCTTATAAGTCACTGATTAGGTTTCACAATATCTTAATAAAACAGGAAAATGTTTAACAATAACTTTATATTATTAATGGTTTCAAGTTTATTGAGCTACGGAAACGTAGTTCTCTTATCAAATCAGTCAAAATATGTGACAATACTCCTCAGTCCTCGAAGAATATTTAATTTAATTATTGTAATTATAATATTTTAACACATGTATTGTATTTATAAAGCATGTAACTACTATCAAGATGATACAAACTTTCTTCTAAAAATTGACATGAACTGTTGAAGAAATTAGCTTATAAAATTTAAGGCATTCAAAAACTTCGCGTTGTATCTAGGCGTTCTATTACTGGTAGTATAATGTTTAATATTAAAAGCACTGAAACGGCAAAGCAAGCGGCTAACGTAGCGCAATGGTACACTGTCTGATTGTGCACGCGATTGGTTATGAGTTCGATTCTACTCGTGGGAGTGATTATATTTAAATTATTTAGTGACGCCTGCCGTGGCGCAGTCTTGGCACAAGCGTGCGACTGTAAACGAGGCAGGTTGTGGGTTCGATTCCCACTCCAGGAAATGTAAAAGTTTAGTATTTTTATTTCATGGGTTTAGTAACAAGGCAAAGCGCGGCGTGAGTTCCGCCACTTAGCACGCAATGCCTCAATTCAGCGGAAGTGGGGAACGGAGTGTCTTAACATTAGGTTCACTCTGCCTACCCTGCTATATGCGGGATATAGCGTGAAGCTATGTATGTATGAGAAATATAATAAAACCATTTTATCACCATTAAGAAGCAGCTTCGACATTACATGCAAGCTTTATAGAACGACGTCCTATGTCAAACGATAGTGATGATAATGATTTGCCTAAAGTAGTCCCTTACTATTGTCATCTTAATAATTATATCTAATTTTAATACATGTCACTCACTCGTTAGATATTTACCAATATATTGAAAAAGAGAACATACATATTATGGCTGTTACAAGCAATGTTGTCATATAAGTACTGTAGATACAAATATAAAAATGGATATTATAAAAAAAACATTTTAAAATCAATTTTATAAAACTTACTTTCAATAATTAGCAAAACAATTACCACCAGTTAGCCTTGTCCATTTTATAGGTCTAATTATATATAAATCATACAATATCTATAACCCTGAACATTGTACCTACCTCAATATTCAAAGAAAAATTCCACCTACACCCCGATGGGCCGAAAGTATACCGGACGCTCGCACGTAAACACTGATCGGCGCGGGCGCAATAAAAACGGTGTAAAATTTTGATGTTTCTATTCAACATCATCTATCTCGTTCCCACCTACACACATTTACATATCTCCCTCTCGCACCTGAGAATGGCTCAGATTATTATCAATGCACTTTACATAAAGCAGAAGTTCCGATCTGACATTAATGTGATTTTGAAAGTAAATCGTATAGGTTTAGTGCCCGATAAGTGGCAGAGAATGAGGTGTCAAGTAATAAAATTAATAAATGGGGCTAGATTTCATCGCTAGGACGATTTTTAATAAAGCTATCTATGGTTTGTGAAAATATTGCTTTTTTTTGTAATAGCAACATTTTCTAGTGTCATTGTATGTTTATATTATAGATAACATCGAAGTGTATTTAATAGTAAGTTCAAATCCTGTACAGGAATATTTTTTTATTTACAAAGTACTCTAAGCTTCACTTACTCTGTAATTTTAGAAGTCAAAGAACAAAATGGTTTGTCCATGGTGTCAAGACAGTAATCATAGAAAAACATATTTTAAATCAAAAATATTTAGTTAAAACTCATATAGATAAAAAAATGAACTACATTCTTCATAGAATAATCTGTTAATTGAAGACAATGTAAATAAACATTTGGATAAAATGGTGAATTCTAGGTAAGTGTTTACAATACATCTTGAATCATAAGCTTAGTGGTTTCTTAGAAACGTATTTCTTAGTAATCTATTACAAATAGAGAATACTACTACTAGTACTATAGTATATGGATAACTATCTTATATCTATATATAAATACGTGAAGCAAAAACTTTGTACCCATTTTTACAAAAATTACGCAGACGGAGGAGCATGAAATTTGGCACAATTATAGTTTATATGAAGGGGTGCCGAATGCTAATATACTTTTTTAAAATAATGCATAAAAAGTATATTAAATTAATAAAATAAATGTTACACACACTACCATGGTTTGACATCCATGTTTATATAAAGTGACATTTACATTGATAAAGACAACGCGTTGTTAACGCGTCAACAGGGACGCTAATTAAACATGATATATAAATGTATAAACGAAAACTAAACTTAAGATTTCTATATTTTCCTATGACTTCGCCCTCTTTCCTTATCCATATAACGCAGAATAAACCTAATGTTAAGATATTTCGTTCTCCGCCTTCCATGAAATACATATAGCAAGACTTGAGTGTCTTGAGTGACGGAACTCAACGCTGTACTTTGTCTCATCGGAGCGGATAAATGATCACATTTTGAAAAATACTTAAATGAACAGGCAACGAATCCGTAACTAATGCGTTTATCGTCAGACACTATATCTGCGCCATGGTGGCATTATTTTATTAATGTAGAGTCTAAAGAATTACAAGGGTGATTAAATTTCCATAAAAAAATCGAACAGCAGAAGTTAAGCTTGCTTCTTTCGCATTGCTTAATGTAGTCATGATAGTATAAAATGCGCATTCATATAATATAGGTATTTAATATATATTTAAAATATTGTATATATATTTAAATGTTGTGTGTGTTTTTTTGCTTAAAATATTGTAGGAATTTCGTCACTTCTTCTTGTAAATATATCTTTACATAATGACCGTGCCTAAATTTGGGATATTCCGAATCAAGTGTTAATACAAACAGACTTTTTATTTAGATTGATTATGGAATAAAGGAAGTGACGAATTTGTAATAATCCTAATACTTGCAGATTTAAATCTAATATAAAAATATGATATTCTTTTCATATTTTGTGTCATATAAATTAAAATAATCTATCAAATCGTAATAAATGAAGAAAAAAAAATTCAGATTCTTTTTATAAAAACTATGCGAAGGAAATGCACTAAATTTTATACAGTTTTAGCTTTCATTTTAAAAAAATACAAAAGGACTGCTGAAAGCTAATATTTTTCATAATAACGCGATAAATGTACTTTAAATTAAAATATATATATATATATATATATATATATATATATGCATATCTTTTTGTACTAAGTGACATAGTTACATGTTGTTAAGGCGACAGGTACTTTACGCGTTTAAGAGTATACTGATTCCTATAAAAGTCTTTATAATTTTAACTTGCAATGCTTACTATCATTAGATTTACTAAAATTAGTTAAATTATTTCACCATATTGTGAAATATACTTTTATAATTTTTGGTTCAACTTTTGGGAGTATTAAGGCCCCTTCACACGGTCCTAATGACCCGGAGATGTTATCATTACCAATTTCAACGGAATGCGAGCGCAGGAATCGATATAATTTCCCTCTTAATGGATCGCTAATAGCTTTAAACTGGTAACTAAAATGACGCTTGAACTTTTTGTGTAATTAATTTTTTGCGTTCGTGTAATTTAATAAAGTCTTAATTTAAATATTTTTGCATATAAATGTAGTATGTAATTACTTGTCGTGTAATTGGGTTATTTATGAATATTTTTTCTCGCAAATACGAGATAAAATTTAGATATTTTTTAAATACTGTTCATGTTCGTTAATATTATGTACTTTACAAGTGGTTGTCGTCGAAATTACATATACTTTGCACTATTTTATCTGTATTTTTATCTATTTATATTTGAAAAATGTAGATTTTTAAAATAACATGTTTTATAACGTAGTTGCTAACACCATTTATATGCACGGAAGTTGTAAACACAGACAACTATAAAATATATTTGCTATAATTATATTACATACTTAAATATTTGTTCCAAAAACACATATTGGAGTGAGTCGTTACTTAAACACTTAACACGACTAATCAATTCCAAGAGACAAAAAACTGATAAGTATTATTATCCTTACTAATATTATAAATGCGAAAGTAACTCTGTCTGCCTGTCTGTTACGCTTTCACGCCTAAACCACTAAACCAATTTTGATGAAATTCTGTATAAAGATAGAACTGAACTTGGGAAAGGACATAGGATACTTTTTATCGCGAAAAAAATGATAGAGGGGGTTGAAATAGGGGATGAAATTTTGTATGGAAGTTCCTTATTGTCAAACATAAAATCATGTAAGATTGTTCAACTGTTTACAACTTTCACACCTAAGCCACTTAACCAATTTTGACAAATAGTCTGGAGCTTGGAAAAGACTCTACTATAGACTACTCCTTGCCGTGTCGCGCGATATAACCGAATTCCAAGCGGGTAAAGCCGCGGACAGAAGGCTAATTTTTTATATACAGCATTCTATCATTTAGTCCCCACGTAATAAATATTACTAGATGGCAGAACTCAGCTCAGCACTTTGTCCAATATGAACAATATGTGTAATATATGTATAATAAATATTTTAACAAGTAATAGTTGTGGTTCAAATCAATTAGGTATGTGCATTCAAATTGCAATCCGGATAAGAATGAACGCCTGTCGTGGCGCAGAGACACAAGCGTGCGACTGTAAACGCGACAGGTTGTGGGTTCGACTCCCACTCCAGGAAATGTAAAATTTAGTATTTTCGTTTCTTGGGTTTGGTAACAAGGCAAAGCGCGGCGTTTAGTTCCGCTACTCAACATGCAATGCCTCAATTCGGCGGAAAGTGGGGTACGGAATTGTTGAAAGAGAATAGAGTGTCTTAACACTAGGTTCTCTGGTTTCCACTGCCTACCCCGCTACATGCGGGATACAGCGTGAAGTTGAAAAAAAAAATATATATGAATGAAAAATGTAAACAATCACAAGCGTAATACTTAATAGCAGGTAGCGTCATTTTATGCCCCCTGCGTTGAGCTTCAGTGTGAAATTGTATTAAATTAGTCATTGATGTCCACGAGCTATGTCGATTACTCATTTCAGGGGTTTTCAGATATGAATAATGAATTATGATGAATCACTGAATTTTGAACACTGCAAAAAGTGGCCTTAATATTCTCTTCTGTTTTTGTCTATGTTGGATTTTTCCATATATAATGTAAAAATCATTAAACATTCTTGAATTAATTATTTAAAAGTAGTATTTAGATACATCTAGAAGATATACAGACTATAATCAAAAAACGATATAACATTACCATTTTTTACCACCATATTTTAAATGACTACTTTTTTTATAGCTGCATAAAATAAGCAAAGGTCAATCACTATTCAGTTTAATAATATAAATTAGTAAAATATTTATGTTCAGTCAAAAAACCTTTTACCTGTTTTTTTAATTATAACAACAGAACAAAATTCAGTTGATCCACATGTTTTTATTTTATCACACAACGTACAATATTATACGTCAATAAACTACAACAAAAACGAGTGGGCACAACAAAAGGCATCCATAGAGTCAATGACTCAGCTGACTCCCAGCGTAATATAAAAATTAAATAGAATTAATTATATAAGCGCTAAGCAAAACCTTCAATTACCCTATAATCTGTAATCGCGGGAGGATGAATAGCTACCTTGACTTGAAACGACGGACGATTCTCACGAAAGATTGACATGATTATTAATAACGCACGTCTGGGAGGAGGGGCGATTGACACATTAATTTATGAAAAACCAAAACATATTGCTACTAAATTCAAGCATTATCACCTTTATAACTTGGCAGTAAAGATTTCCTAAGCTCTAAAGTTAAGTTTGTATGTGCTCGATGGTATCAGTAGAACGTTCTGTGAGACCGTTCTCGTCATCGACATGAGACAAAGTGATTTTGACGCGTCATAATGTAATTATTTGCGTATCACTGCTTATATTTTTTGCTTATTGGTAAAAGCTATAAGTGCAGCTTTGTGAGGATCCTTTCTTTGCTTGTCAAGATGATGACACGGACTTATTTTGTATTATTGGAAACCACTTGTTATACTTAAGTTAATAAGCTATAATTTATGTTAGGTTCTAAATAAAAGAAGCTCGTTCATCTCTTATAGGTACTTAAATAGGATATTGTGTTCAATACAAAAATCATTAGGGATTCTTTATTCCACATATCCTTACTTAGTAGGTATTTTTCAATTGAACATCACAGGAAGATGATCCTTGCACAAAGTATTCCGCTGTTTATTATAAAGTTGATTATGAGTTTTATGAGAGATTGGTGCAAGAGGTGACAGCGAAATCTCTCTATAATCTACTAAAGGCCTGTACTAGAAGAGCGTTATAAATGGAGTGGAGTGGAGACAAGCGTTAATAAGGCTTTGAAAGCCCCTTTTTTCGCAAATCCATGCAATACTTCGAGCTTCCTCTCTCTGCATCACTATGGACCCGGATCCCCCAAGGTAAGTCCAAATAATAAAGAATTTCTTCTCTCACCATGCCAGTAAAGAGGTAGTACAGTACAAATTATGCAACCTTAATTGCGATACAAGTTAAGATTAAAATTAAAATTCAAATATTTATACAAACTTCAATTAAATAAATTTTACATTCTAGATTCGCACTAACTGAACAATTATGACATAAACAAAAATCAGTGTTAAGTTCCGTCATTTGACGAAGAAAGATATTCAGTGCGCGAAAAATAGAGAACGGAGAAGCTTGCCGTTAAATTATCTCTCAGTTTAAAGCAAAAATAATAAATACTTTACAAAATTTGCAAAAAAATCATGGCAACAAGACAGACAAATCATGTAACAATAAAACCGATAGCCACACGAGGCGATGGCTTGATTACGATATCGCCACTATAAAACACGAAGGGCTGGCCACGCCCAACCACGCCCAACGCCCATTCGATTGCCTAATTTCCCACTTTTTCAATTTCAAATTCCACCCGCGTAGTTTTTGGACGCCAATTCCTAAACTTAAAGTTCACAACTCAGGCTACATGCCATTTATAACAACAGTCCTTGGATATTTTACTGAATCCATCATTTTTTAATTGTATTAAATGTAAAAACAATACCTTACAGGTAGAAAAATACCACGTTCAGGTATATAAGTATATACCTTACTTATAAGTACGTATGTCTGTACATAGATATTGTTATATCTGAATTTTATAAGCCGATTGCTAATTTTTCTGTCATAATATTACAAAATAATATAATAATATTTCTAATTGCTTTTCATATTCACATTATATTCTTACTATGGAAGGTCAAATATAACTAAATTATACATCTAATAATACCTATATGACTTCATACTTCACGCTAACAAGGAAGATTTAGAGTATCGCACTTTAATTTACCAAAACGTTAAAAAATTCTTTCATTCTTTGAACCTAGGACCATGGCGCGTAAATATTACTTCCCAAACCATAATGTCTTCATATACTTAATTCTAATAACATAACACATAAGATGTAACGTATAAAAATATATACATACATACTCGTACATACATTTATAAGCTTTCAATAGTTTCAAATCAGTGAATACAAAAGAGATAATTAAAGAACAATCCAAATATTCTAGCAAGCGGATGTCTCACAGGTGGTCGCAATAATGAAATAATCACAAACATTGTTAATTATTATAGTACTGCTTACATGACTTTTATACCTAAACCATTTTTTACTCTCAGAGACAAAATACGTCATATTATACTGTCTTTATTATGCTTACTGTTCCTTTTCAGCGTCACGTGTCTTCCCGCGTAGGTTCAAAGAGAACCTAGTGTAAACCATTGCGTGTTGAGTGGCGGAACTCAACGCCGCATATACTATATGATCATATCTCTTTTATTTATAATATAAAAGATACTTAAAAGTATTTAATCTTTTTTTCATATTTACTTTCATCATAGGCTCAGTTTTTCTCTATATCACATTAAAAAAAAATCTTTTTTAGGTTCACGCTGTATCCTACAAACAGCAGGTAGGAAGAAGGAACTTGTGAACCTAGTGTTAAGACACTCACTTCCCCACTTTACGCCTAATAAAACAAAGCGTGCTGAGTGGCAGAACTCTATGCCACGCTTTCCACGAATGGGAAATGGAACCCACAACCTGTCACGTTTACAGTTTATTCGGACGCTTGTTTTTCTGTGCTGCTACTAACCTAGACATAATAAAAAAATTATATTAAATGTACTGTCTGTTACATTTGTACTATGGCAAGTGGAATGACTGCGCACCCAGTGGCGTTCCCACAACGACCTCCATCGCTCACCAAATGATCGAACTGACGAAATTAGATCGATTAACTCGATAAACCTATATCGTTAAATCGATACTATTAACTCGATAAACCTATGTCGATAAATCGATATTATCGATAGCACTGACAAATTATACTGAGAGTCCTGTCTGCGCTCGCGATTGATGTAGGTCCAGCTTTAAATATACGACTATTCGTGCTTAATGAAGCTTAATAGTGAACGCGGTTGGCAAATTGATAAATCATTTCGTCTTAAACTTTGTTGTGTGTGTTATTTCTGGTTGAAATAAGTTAATTTAATGGTAAAATAGCTTTTAGACTATTCTATATATAAAAAAAGATTTTTGAAATAAGCTTATATAGGATGTAAGAGATCTTAGAGCATATATTGACACCTTTCAGTCATATAACTTTTATCTATCAATCCTCCTACGTATATTTTCCATATATCGTGACATTGTCAAAGTGGTTTGTGTCCAACGATAGCGCCACAATTTAAGAATTAAACTGACCTTAATTGAAATAAAATCGTGAAAATTTTAAACTTACAACCATAGTTAGTCTTTAGTCTTGGATGTATCACTTGGTACATTCAACGTGTAGTATTATTGTTATTATATGTACAAGTATAAATGCCTCGGTGGTACTGTACCACCTATAATCGACATTGATTTGACTGTAAACAGGATGGCTGTGCCTTCGATCCCTATTCATATTAAATTATGTTTTAATTACCCCGCTCTAGTGAAGTATGTCGTTGAGTTCCGCCACTCAGTCACACACGCAATGTCCCGAATTACCCCGAAAGTGAAAAAGGGAGTGTCTTAACACTATGTTCTTTCTTCCTACCATATAAAAGAAAGCGAGAAGCTTTTTTTAAATAAATATAAACTATTGCTTATCATTCACATATTCTAGAATTTCATAATCTGTAAATTCTCACAGTATTTTCTCTTCTACGTAATATAGGGTACAGTGTACTTAATTAAATAACTTCAACGCGATGCGCGGTATGCGGCATGCTTCATACATCACTCAGCGGCATCCGCTGACTGACTACGTCGTGAAAGACCCCTCTGTGTAAGAATTTTATCTATTTAATTTACTTCTATGATTACTTATATGGATTTTAAACTTTCTTTGTTTTATAGTTAAATGTAGTAAATATTTTTCACTTTTTGGTTGACCATCAAAAATATTTTGGAGAAATACGTATCAAGACTCGAAGTATGTGCATCTTACTGGCGGTTCCTTCCTAAATATTTCTAAGATTAATGAGCTTTAAAAAACCTATAACATAATAAAGAGGGTAATAGTGTAGAATACAAAAAAAATATAATGTATACAAAATAATGAAGGTTTTAATAAAAAAGAAATTGTCAAATAGAATGCGCTAAGAAGTAAAATATTACGAATAACTCAAAAACTACTTTTCGAATATTAACTAAACTTAATTGATCGATTCAGAGGCACTACCTATCATTTAAAAAAGTCATCAAAAATAGACCTTAACAACCTCCTTTTTTTGAACACGGTTTATATAAAACTCATAAATCGTAAAAAAAATATTTTAATATAAATTACAAAAATTGACAAGCAACACCGAGTACTATAACTAGTTATCTAGCTACACACATCCAAGTGTATAGGACTATAATTATAAGAACATACGAAAGACATTCTTATCGTGAATTGCGATCACAGAGTTGCGGTTGACTTTAATATTTAAAAGGGCATATAAACATTAACTCAATTTGTTATTTATATTAAGCAATTGCCGATGGTGTTGAGATCCGTCAATAAATTGCCTTTGAACGCACTTAGCGGGACAGATTTATGGAGTACTATTCGGTCTAGCTTATCTAAATACTCGGCTACTGACTTTAAGCAGTGGCCATAATATATTAAAAAATAAAACAAATTCCACTTACCTCATAAAATTTGAGATATTGGGTTAATTTATTTATTTATACTAATTGAATTCATTAATTTCGAAAGTTTTAAGTAGCCTTAGTAATGTGTATATTTTTTGCTCTAGTTATTTTTCAAATCACTTCTATGTAGAGTCTTACTTCAGTATGATCATTTAAAAAAAGGTAAAAAAATGTTTTTTTATGATGTATTGCTGTATTATACAAGTTCACAAATCTCTTAGTGCTCCCATGCACTCACAAAGGTGCTTATATGCCGAATTTCAGCTTTCTATGCCAGTTACTTCCTAAGCCAATAGTTTCGCCTGTTCGTTGTCTGTCAGTCAGTAACGCAAACGTTTTACGTATCATATCGATTATCAACAGAAGTACAAGTGTATTCCTAATTTCAGCTGAATAGCACACTGAGAAATAGGCAAAATTTTACTTGAAAAATCTTACCCACACTAATTAAAATAGCAAATTACTCAGAAATTTATGATAAAAAAAAAGAAAAGAAACATGCCTAAAATGACTTCTTCATTAACATTATTTAATTAGAACCTATGAAAAATGAAAATTGTACATATTTATAATATGGATGTGTTCTGACTTATATCAAAACAAAATGATTAAAAATTCAACTTTCCATTCCAACATGCATAAATATTCTCTTAGCCTAAAACGGAGAGTTATGTCTCTAGGTTCACTCTATTATATTATATTATCTGAAAAAAGATACAAGATGCCTAGATATTAGTAAAAACCCGTATAGATAGATATTCTTCCACATCCGTATTGATTTACAAAGCAAAGCAAAAGCACTCACTTTTAATTACAAATAATTGATAAAGGACTACCAATGAAAGACTATTCGATGTTAATCTGGTACATTATCATACAATTCTATATGTTATAACAAATTATCGATGCAGTACGCAATAAAAGTATGTATTGAAACTAGCCGGGCTTAGCCGTATTTCAATTATACCGCGCGGATAGAATGCTAATGGATTTAGAAGGAAGACGATAAATGCAATGCTGGATTTAAAGAATATGGCATATGTAGATGTGGATTATATCTTACTAATTTATTTCCATACAATTCGGCGCGATAGGACACCGTTTGAATGTAAGCGCGAGAGGTTGTGGGTTCGCTTCCCATTCGGGGAAATGATTATATTTTTTTTTCTGACTATGCTAAGACAAAGCGCGGCGTCGAGTTCCGCTACTCAACAGACAACGTATCAACTTTAGGCCGAAAATAAAGTTTGACCACTTTGCTAAAGCGCCTGCTAAAGTAATAGCGTGAAGCTGAAACAAAATCCAATGTATTAAGAAACTTTGGATTGGATATTTGGAGTCCTTACTGTTATGCCTACATATTTTCCTAGCGTGTCAGCAAACATATAGAATTGAATTTAAATGAAATATATTGTATGTAAATCTAAGCTATCGGCCTTTCATAGTAATTAATAATAAAGTAGAGTTAACACATACTTGTCTAAGATAAAATTCATAAAAAAGCAGAATTTATGTTTTCTAAACAACATGAATTAATTGAAAGCATATTTTGAAAAAAAAGTATAATACAAAATAAATACAAAAATTAAAATATATATATGTATATGAATTGTCAGACAAAGTAAAGAGCTCTTTTATTGTATAATCCCTAAAATAATTATAAAGACGATATGATATTGAGATGCTCGATGCACAGTGTACACAAAAACGCATCTGCACATGTAAATCTCACGGACAGTTTATCAAGATGGGTAAATGCTTGCAATTAGCCCATGTGAAATGTCGCATACAGTTGCTAACGAGGTCCCGCCTCGTGTGCGTGAGTTGGTTTTCTGCGTACACTAGAAAAAAAAAAACGAGGTCCCGCCTCGTGTGCGTGAGTTGGTTTTCTGCGTACACTAGAATGTTAAAACGCAAGAGTTTTATATAGAAATATTTAATATTTTGACACATATTGTATAAAATATAATATTTTTGTATTACAGTTATCATTTGTACTTATTGTTGTGTTCAAATGTTAATAATTATGAAAAGTTTCTTATATTATCTTATGTTTAAAGGGCTATGTTAAAAATATATATTTTTTTTTATTAATATTGTGCATGCGGGAAAAATAAAATTATTTGTTGCGGAAGAATTTATGTAAGCTAATATTCTTGTTGACGCGTAAAATATGAGTACGCATTGTCTTAGCAATATTATATTATAGTTGTAATATTTATTTTATTAATGAATGTATTTCTTAAACATATTATAGAATTTATTTTAGCTGTCTACGCTTCTCTCCAATTTATTCTCCTCCATTAGCAAAATTTACGCAAAAAAGGATTCAAAAATTTTAACGTACTCATATAATGATGATTTTATCTTTATCTATATTTTTATAAGACATTAACTTAACCTTAAAATACTAAAATCGTACTAAAATCTATTTCCTAACTAAAAATAATTTATATAAAATTAGTATCACCAATAAATTATTATTCTATAGATGTAAATTCAATTATTTATGCAACGTATCTATTAACAGCAGTAGCGTTTGTACCTCACAATGTAAGTCGCCCCTATAATCGTATCGACCGTCGTCTGATTTATAGTTCCTTTATATAGCCCCTAAAGTTTTCTAATTGAGCCCGTGTGGATCGTCCCATTTCTGTGTAATTAGCGTAAGCTTATGAGAATTTGTTGATGGGCTATGTAATTTTAAAGTTTTAATATTAGTTATTTATGTTTTGAAAAGGTATAAACATGTGATAGTGTTATACTAAGTAGATTAGTTATATAATAATAATTGTAAATTGGTAAGGAAGGTGGCGGACGGAGTGTCTGGACACTAGGTTCTATTTGTCTACCCTGTAAGGCAAAGCGCGGTGTTGTGTTCCGCCACTCAGCAAGCAATGCCTCAATTCGGCGGATAGTGGCGAACGGAGTGTCTTAACACTAGGTTCCCTCTGTCTACCCTGCTATATGCGGGATACAGCGTTAAGTCTTAGTCGTATGTATGTCTACCCTGTTGCGGGACAAAGGGCGCTTTTTTTTTAAGATAAAGTAAAAAATAGAGTAAACAGTGAAGAGATAGTGTAGGCGGAGAGTACGCAGTAATGTTGGTATATAATTTAATTCTCAATTGTAAATACATTGCGTGTTGAACCAATGAGTTTGTATCACATATCGAAAGTTTAAGCCATATATATATATTTACATATATATGCAATTCAAATTTCATTTGAAACAATGATTATTTTTTATGAAATAAAATGTATATTTGAAATGCGGACAATGCTTACGTATATAAATACAAACATACAGGCATATGCTAACAAAGTAAATACTATAAACCTGCAAGGTGTATTTTAGAGTTTCCCAAGCCACAATACATTGTTTCCCATCAGGCGAAGTTGCAAAGGTTCGCGAGATAATTGATAATAACACAAAATGATGCGTGACAGTAGCTGCCAGCGGTATGATGCAAACACTGGAACAATCGTATATAAGTTTTAAAATAATGTTACCATATTGAATAGAATAACGAATAAATGTAATATCTACACAGATATGTACCTATTTAACTTAAAATACAATATTTTTTTAGTAAATATTTATTTGACGTAGTACATACCAAACTATATGAATGTTTGTCTGTATTTCATCGATTAACTCAAAAACTATTATGCCGATTATTATGATGGAAGAGGAAGAGAAGAGATGAAGAGGATAAGAGAAGGTTTGTATAATATGCTCATTGATGCCACTCGCCACCAGGTAGAGCTGCAGAGTAGCAACTTCTGCCCCGTTCAACCGAATTTCATGAAAATCAGTATGACCATGTATTTCTACACAGAGGAATATATAAAAATGAATGTTTGTCTATATGTCATCGATGAACTCAATATAAAAAAAATCTTAAATTTATTGTTGTTGGCATAGCAACGCGCGCCGGGTACAGCTAGTAAAAATATAAGTAAATGTAGAGATCATTGTGGCGTAGTGGGACAGCATCTGACTGTAATCGTGATTGGTTATTGGGTTCGATTCCCACTCGAAGGAATTATATTTCAATTATTATCGTTTTTCTGTTCTGGTAAGACAAAGCGCGGCGTTGAATTTTGCCATTTAACACGCACTTTCTTGAAATTGGGACGGAAAGCCGCGAACAGAGTGCCTTGACATTAAACTCTTTCTGACTACCCTGCTGTGGAATGAAACGTAAAGCTGTCAAGTAAATCTATTTTAAATTGACTTAAGTTAATATTTCCGTTGATTATTTTAAAACCACACATTTAATATATATTATTTTTAATTACTTAACATTACCTTTTTTTTTTTTCAGTTTCACGCTGTATCCCGATTAAGCAGAGGAAACCTGAGAACCTAGTGTTAAAACACTCCGTTCACTTAACATAATCCATTGCTACAATTCTTTTTAAATTATCAACAAAATAATTATTTGTGATGCAAATAAATTTAAATGAATCGATTCAATTTGTCTCTCCAAGACATGTTACATCACCACACTATAAGGAAAATTTCTAAAGTGGCAACACAAAAGCAACCTCCATAGTCAGCAGTCTCGAGGAAATTTATTTAAACCTAGTGTTTACGAGCTAATGACAGACAATGGGTATTCATTGCCGACAATCGACCGCATTAAATACTTGGTACTCGCTATGTGGAAACTACGCTTTGGTCTATGGCAAATATTTGAAAATTAAATTAATATGGCTTCTAGGGAATTGTCCTTTGAATATTAGATTTTAATTTTTTTTTAGCTTCACGCTGTATCCCGCACATAGCAGGGTAGGCAGAAGAAACTGGAGAACTTAGTGTTAAGACACTCCGTTCTGTTTTAACATTTCCGTTTCCCACTAAAATATTAATTTTAGCATTACATTTTTATATAAAAAAATTAATTCAAATAAATCAAATATCTACACATAAGTACAATTATCTAAACGCAACATAACGCAGAAAATATTGTTAACTTATTATCTTCAAGCGAATGAAAATATTTTATTAAATCTAACTACATTGGCCTACGTGAATATATGTTGAATCTACTTCGAATTTAACTGAATACACAAAGTACACAAAATCATATGATCCTTTAGAATGCTACAATGTACCAAGCAAACAAACATATTTTTTTACATACATACATACATAGCTTCACGCTGTATCCCGCATATAGCAAAATAGGCAGAGGGAACCTAGTGTTAAGACACTCCGTTTATTTCTTAAAAATAATGTACCTACCTAGTACCTACATTAAAAAAGAAAAGTAGAAACGGAAGAAAATCTATGGAAGCTGTCCAAGAATCAATGCCAGTTATCCAATTAGTGCAGTTTCGAATCCCACTGATTACCATTTTTTATGAGTTTCTATATATTTTTCTTTCCTCAGTTTAATAATAAACAATAAGCACTTAAACTCCTGTACCTTAAAATTTTGACATTACTACTATATTTTTCTGTTTTTCATTTTGTGCTTATTTTAAATTATTATTAGAACGTTGAAATTATTATTGATGCATGCATTGCACCTTAATAGATAATGCATTTAGTTTTAAGTTTTAATCTGTATTTTTTTCTATTTTGTAATATGTATTGTAATCATCACTGGTGGATCTAAATAAAAAAAATAAAAATATAATATTTTTCCAATAAAATTTAAAACAAAAGTTGTAAATTTAAGATAACCATTTAAAACACGCGAAATTAATATAGCAAGTTCTTCAAACAGTTAGAAAGTTCTGTACCGTAACAAACAACAAAGTTTATTAACTAATAGCTTGTATTGTTTACATTTTATTTATTATAAAACCCACATACAACCGCATTACAGTAACGGTACACATTACGTTATTAGCGGGTAGTGTTTCACATAGTTATTGACTGTGTTACTTAAGGGAAAGTTAGTTAGATGTTAATTTGTATGACAATTTGGATACAACTTTTAACTTGCTTATATGAATTTTGACGTCTTAGAACTAAATTGTAAATTAATGGAATAAAAACTAGAAAGACAGGACGCAGAGGCACAAGTGTGCAACTGTAAACGCGAGAGGTTGTGGATTCGATTCCCACTCTAGGAAATGTAAAAAGTTTAGTATTTTCATTTCCTGGGTTTGGTAACAAGGCAAAGCGCGACGTTGAGTCCCACCACTCAGCACGCAATGGCTCATTCGGCGGAAAGTGGGGAACGGAGTGTCTTAACACTAGGTTCCCTCTTTCTACCCTGCTAGATGCGGGATACAGCGTGAAGCTATGTATGTATGTATTTATTTAATCTAAAATATATATAAAATTTATAAGAAAAATAGATAAAAAATAATCATCAGTTTAAACAATTTTTATATGACGATGGAGTTAATCCAATTATACCCTCAATCGCTAAATTATCATCAAAATCTACCTCATAGTTTAACTTATAACGTCTCCTTAAAAAGGTTTTGAAGGTATTAATATTATCATTTATGATAACTCTCCGACTTTATAACGCAATAAATGTTCTCAATGGCCACCAGAGTTTTACTGCTTTTAGTAGTTCTATGGTTTTGTCACATCTAATAGACACGCTAAATAACAAGGAAAGATTGTTACACCATTGTCCATGTTAACGTATTATGCTTTGAAGGTAGTAAAGTAATATAACGTATGGACAACTGTATACTAATAGTAAGTCTATTAAAATATATGTATATAGGTAAATATATTTTGAGGTCATAGTGGGATAGTATCCCACTTAACTATTTTTTTTTTAACTTCAAACTGTATCCCGCATATAGCAAGGTAGGCAGAGGGAACCTGAGAACCTAGTGTTAAGACACTCCGTTCTCTTTCAACAAATCCGTTCCACACTTAAAGTTACTTACTTGCTTTCTCCGTTCTTAACTATATGAGTACTATAGGTAGGTGATGATTATGAGTATGATGTCTACTCAGGAGAATGATTATATTTAATTAATTTCATTTCTTCACTCTCATAAGACAAAGTTCAAGTCAGTCAAAACATGATATCTCGAATTTACGTAGAAAGCGGAGAACGGAGTGTCTTAATACTAGGTTTGACTTACACTATGATTTTTTTTATGGATATCGGATGGCAAACGAGCAGAAGGACCACCTGATGGTAAGTGGTTGCCTTCGCCGATAGACATCTACAACACCAGAGACGTTGTAGATGCGTTGCCGACCTAGAGGATAAAGATGAAAGGGGAGGACAATGTAGTAGTCCGCTATCGGAACCACCACATTTTTGGGAAAGGGTGGGTGGCAAAGGGAAAAAGGTGTTAACTTTAAAAAGTAGAGATTTTTCTTCTTACCTTTTTTAGAGAGATCCATGTAAAACTCCGTATTACTACAAAACCCTCGTAGAAATAAAAAATATTGCCGAAATCATCGATAAAAATACAATAATACACCAATAATTATTACATACATATATAACTTCACGCTGTATCTCGCATATAGAAGGGTAGGAATTTATTATATTTAATAAAGCCAAACAAATTAACTCAAAATGAGCTACAAAATGATAATTTTCATAAATATATAATAAAAATTAATATATCGATGTAGCGATACATAAACATGCATGTATCGAGATAAAAATTAATTCGACTTAAGCGAATATCAAATACAAGCAATTTTAGTGGAAAGCACTCGAGTGGTGCGTGGCAGATCAAAGGAGCCATTACCATACCACCCTGACCGCGCATAAACAGATATAACAAAGGCAATCATTTCTTACGTAATTATATTTTGTGAGGTTATATATATTGTTTTTATTTCTTTCTTTTATTATTAAATTATCATATTTTATCATTTTTCATATAAATACTAAGTTTAGATAGATATATGTGTTAGTTTTTTTATAAGATTTATTAATTTGCTAAATATGAAGTTGAATTCATTAAATAAAAATTAATTCAAGATTATTGCTGAATGAAACAATTATTTGTTTAACGCAACTTAATTTATACTTTTGGATTGAAATTAAATATAATAGAAATTTAAAAAAAGTATATTTAAAAAAAGTATTACCTATCTTTAAAAAAAGTAGTACTTTACGATAATCCAGATAATAAAAACATTTGTGTATCAAGTTTCATTCAAATATATTTAGGCATTTTGAAAGAATTAAGTAGTAAACCTCATACTACTAGTACTAGTGTATATAATATAATAAAGGGTCACTAACCGTTCTGTCAACGCGCAAGCTCAAGTATTGAAGGGGTAGGAGTGGGCTGAAATTGATATGATAATAAATATTATACCGTAATTACCCTATTATTTCGTTTTTATTAGAATAACTAGAGGGCTCCGCTCCCTTCACGCTTCACTCGCCAATTCCCACTTACAAAGAATCATAAATAAAATTATAATATCCACTTAACGTATATTTTTTTCAATAATTCTGTCAATCACCAAATTCTCAAGTATAAAAATCACTCTACATGAATTACATCTTTATATAGTAAGTAAGTATTTATAAATTTTCAAAAATATTACATATTTGTACTAAAAATTTATTTCTTATATAGAAAATTCCTATTTACACTCGAAGCATGATTTCTAATTCTACAGTTTAATATGAAAACACACATATACAAGAAAAACGCAATGGAAACTAATTATTACTCATAAAGGAAAAGTGAGAAGTTCTTGGGTTTGGTTACAAGGCAAAGCGCGGCGTTGAGTTCCGCCACTCAACACGCAATGCCTCAATTCGGCGGAAAGTGGGGAACGGAATTGTTGAAAGAGAATGGAGTGTCTTAACACTAGGTTCTCTGGTTCCTTCTGCCTACCCTGCTATATGCGGGTTACAGCGTGAAGTTAAAAGAAAAGGAAAAGTGAATAAAATCTCATTTAAATTATTTTTTAATTATAATATTATGATTAATTATTTTTTTATAATAAGTTTTTGTTAAATTGCACATTTAAAGTAAACAAAAATAAATTTACGTATATTTCTCTCCAATCTATATTGAGTTGTAAACCTTTACATGTTACACGTTAATTATATCGTGCCCCACGTACAAATGTTTTCGGTTTGTACAACTTTTATGATATGTTCTAGAGATGTGCTTAACCAAATATTTTTATTTATCGACAATATTTTAATAATTTTTACATTTATTATAATTGTGATTTCTTCATTATA
>JAKGSA010000033.1:1023380-1045230 GCA_033558755.1 Philaethria dido | reverse complement strand
CACTTCATTAACTCATAATCAAAAGCCAATACCCTATAATTATAAGAACTGTTACAAAATGATAACCGGCGGGTGTTAAATCATTAAAATAATGATATTGCGATGCAAAAATTATACGACAATGATAGTAATGACAGAGCGTTATTAAGATCATTAAACGTCGGTTATTCGTCCAACCCTTTAATGACACCGGCATTCTCTAAGCGTGGGAAGGCGAGATAAGTTACACAGTTATGTAAAGAAGGAAAACACTGTTTGACTTTTGTTACTAAAGTTTTTAGTGTTCCGTGGTGCTTTTAAAGTACTATTTCATTTCCATGGCCTTTATAAAACAACAAATCATGTAATTTTCTTAATTGAAACATGCCAAATTGTTCTTGTACTTTAATAGTTACTGTTGTAGCACACAACTTTGGTTTACAAGACCATAAAATGTAAAAATCCGTTTTTCCCTGTTCCTATAAGAATTTCGAAAAAAATATATATTAGTCTTTCCCTACACTACCCATGGAACTTATACGTCAAATTTCAATGTTCTACTCACAGCAATTTCGTCTGTGCGTTGTCTGTCACATTCTAACGATTGCAGTTAGTAACCTAAGAGTTTTATACATAGAAAACGTTTAATTCTTAGATAGAAACTAATCTAGAAGCCTATATAGGGCGTCATTCTCTTCTCCTTTTTCGTAGGCACGAAGAAAATAGGATAAAGTAGTAGTAAAGCTTTATAAAACAAAAACTGTAAAAAATTACATTCCTGAAGAAAATATTATATTATAAAAGAAGAAGAACGCCTGTCGTGGCGCAAAGGCACAAGCGTGCGACTGTAAACGCGATAGGTTGTGGGTTCGATTCCCACTCCAGGAAATGTTAGTATTTTCATTTCCTGGGTTTGGTAACAAGGCAAAGCGCGGCGTTGAGTTCCGCCACTCAGCACGCAATGCCTCCATTCGGCGGAAAGTGGGGAACGGAATTGTTGTAAGAGAACGGAGTTTCTTAACACTAGGTTCTCAGGTTCCCTCTGCCTACCCCGCTATATGCGGGATACAGCGTGAAGTTAAAAAAAAAAAATAAAAGAAAAAAAAAAGAAAATAATTATGATATTACTCTGCCCCGTGCTCTCTTCGCTCACTAACCCCGGTTTTCAATGATTTAAAAATAAAATGAAATAATCCAGTTAGATTGTGATTTTTCAATCATTCTGTTAATCACCACGCGAACGCAACAACATATATAATAGAAAGAAATGATTATTGTTATGCATCTAAATACATAACTGATTTCCTTGTATCTTTACATCGCCTCGTTTTTTTCTATGTACCTACTCCACGAAATACCTCACTATAAAATCGTAGGGTTAATTCGATTAATTATCACTTAGGTTCTCACCTTCATTCTTTAAATTACCGAGCTTTGATATAAACGGAAATAAATAAAAATAGAAGAATTTGAACTATAATAAATGACTTTTAAATTAAACTCAAAATAAATATTCCCGTAGTAGTTACAAATCACATTACATGTAGAAAGGTACGAACAGTATATCCTCCCCTTCCATCTGTATCCTCTAGGTTGGCAACGCATCTACAACATCTCTGGTGTTGTAGATGTCTATGGGCGAAGGTAACCACTTACCGTGAGGTGGTCCTTCTGCTCGCTTGCCATCCGTTATCCATAAAGGTAAAAAAAGCTATATTACTTTTTTCAATACACAAGAAATATAAATAATCAAAATCACATTGGAAAAGTGCATATTTAGAAAAAAATTATAAGACTTAAAAATACTAACGTTCTCGGCGGAACCAAACATGTATCGCATGTATTATCTTGACCGCCACTTTCACATACAATTAACTGATAACAGATGGTGTATATTCGTGGAAGTTAAATAGTACACACCTTAAACAAAATACAAACTAGATTTACAAGCTAAAGCTCTTTTAAGCAGAATATGTAACAGAAACAAATATTACTCATAGTGAGCTTTCTCCAGCTGTGTTTAATTTTCAAAGTATCTTTTACATAGATATACTTTTATGCTTTACTTAAGTATAATTTTGCAATTTCACAGTTTAATTGATCTAAAAGGGTGTCAAGGCACTCCGTTCGCCAGTTCGACCCGAATTTGAGATTCCCTGTAAAGTGGCGGAACACAACGCCGCGTTTTCGTCACGCTGTATTCCGCATATAACGGGGTAGGCAGAGGGAACCAGAGAACCTAGTGTTCAGACACTCCATTCTCAACATTTCCTTTCCCCACTTTCCGCCAAATTGAGGCATTGCGTGTTGAGTGGCAGGGAACTCAACGCCGCGCTTTGCCATGTTACCAAACCCAAGAAATGAAATTACTAAATTTTCCAAGAAAAGAAATGAAATGAAATTAATTTAAATATAACTACTCCTTGAATGGGAATTCAACCTACAACGGTTGCGATTATAGTCACGCATTGTTCCACTGTGCCACGATGGCTTCGATATATATTTTTATATTGAAATGAACTTTTCTATTTCAAACATAGATATACAAGATATTAAATAAAAAAAATTCGATGAACTGAAATTGAATTCACATTGAAACAAATAACAATGTAGATACTTATCGTTATAATATGATATCTAATATACGATATTACATCAAATCTAATATACGCCTTCATATTAACGCCTGTCGTGGCGCAGAGGCACAAGCGTACAACTGAAAACGCGACAGGTTGTAGGTTCCATTCCCACTCCAAGAAAATGTAAAATTTAGTATTTTCATTTCTTGGGTTTGGTAACAAGGCAAAGCACGGCGTTGAGTTCCCTCTACACGCAATGCCTCAATTTGGCGGAAAGTGGGGAACTGAAATGTTAAAAGAGAATGGAGTGTCTTAACACTAGATTCTCTGGTTCCCTCTGCCTGCGGGATACAGCGAGAAGTTAAAAAAAAAAGTCTTATACACATTGTAGCCGTTATAGTTGCAGCATACGCTCAATTATTTTTGCAAACTTTGACATTTAAAATATGAATAGGATATATTGGTATAATTATAGATATTCATGCCAAATTTGGGCGTATAGAAGTGATAGTGCATTATATGATCTGACAAGTGAAAGTGTATTGAAGTAAAATCTTTTTTAGCGATGTGCACTTTTTGTGATGGGTAAAACATGTTAAACTCGCGTCAGGACATGTGACCTGATCGAAAATTCGTAAGGCAGAGGGAGCGCAAATAGAATTTGATAATTGAATGAAAGCAAAGACAATCTATTATTCTTCTTAGAAATTAAATAAAGAACTGTTTTGGTGATGGTTTGGCAAAGGATTTTCACGTAATTGTTTCAAGTTAATTGATAAATCTTCTCAATTTTTTTTTCTCAATTTAAATATTGGTAAAGCATAACGTGATGAAATACCACGATCTATCTTACAAGATCAATGACTTCCCTGTCCACTTGTTACAAAATATTTTTAAATATAATCTATTCCATACCCGTGTTATTTGGGACCCTTGGCCAATCGTGAATTATGGACCAATTGGCAAATACAATATATTACAGATTGTAGTTAACAGATCATTCATGATTCCTGAAGTCGGGTCGAGAGCCCTAGACATTTACCCTGTGTGTCCTTACCAGTAGCAAAACGACACAGTCAGCTTTTAACTCCGTCACGACATGGTCGAAAAAACAGAAACGATGTGATAATGCTAAGATTTCTCAAGGACGCACCAGTACTAGTGCCACATACTAAGAGTACCCTAGGACGCACTAAAAGCAAGCGCAATCGCGTTTGTAGCCAGTCGCTGTCCTACTGCGCCGTGATGGTCTCTATAATAATTTAATAGCAATATTTATTATGCTTTATATACTTTTTTATCGAATTTTAATCTATGAAGAAATAAAGTCCACATTATAAGTGGTCTGTAGACAACGTTTTAATACAAAATATTTTATAACATCCTTCCTTTTACGACTGTGACTCTGTTTATATCTCGGGGTACAAAAAAATCCAAAGTGTCGAATCACGTAGCATGATGCAGTCATCAGATCAACGTTTATCCGTAAAGCGGGAACGTGACATAAATTGACACGATTTAACATACAAATATAGGACGTATGAATTATAATAAATATCTTTTATTGTAATGTAAATAGTGAGAATAAATTTGATTATGGTAATATAAGACAATCATGGACATTAATAGTTGTTTTGTATTTTTTACTTTTTTCTTGAATTTGTAACCAATTAGGTAGAGTAGAGCCTAATGACAACCCGTACACCGGTTCTCAAAAACTATTCTTCAGGGCTTAACTCAATTCAAATGGGACCACATCAAAAGCACGAGCTATCATATAAAAAAGGATCATCAAAATTGATTATTCCGATATAAAGTTATGCAGAAACATAAAAAATACAGTCAAAATTAAATCTTCCTAGTTTTTTGAAGGCTTTGATGAAGGAAGGACTATTGTTGCCGAAAGTCACACTAGATGTAGTCTTTAAGCCTGCGTTAGATTGTTAATTATAATACCTGATTAAAATATAAAAAAAAAAGTAGAGGCATAATATAAAAATGTAATTTGATTGTACATTAATCAATTAAATATTATATTGTTTAAAGAAAATTGAATTTACAATTTGCAATGATATTGACGTCATATCTCAAGAATAAGATCACTCTCATTCCTCAATTCACAATTTTGACTTACCCTTGAATAACTTAAATACCAAATTTTTAGCAATTTACTATAGCTAAAAAGTATTGTTCGTAGACAAATTGAGATATTCAATTATTACGTCAGTTATAACGGGACCATTTTAATCAAAGTATGGTATTTCAGAAAAATCCAGCGAGCATTCCCCCTGAGTATCCAACAGACTTCACTATACAAAATTATTAATTAAAATCCCCTAAATAATTCCAACGCGGAATACTTTAAAAATATTTGTTTAAAGTTTGGAGCGAATACAAATTGTTTCTATATTAAAGTATTTTGGGCCTGTATGATAGTATCTGGTCGAAATATATTATTTATAACGACGTTTATAAACCTCTAATTAAAGACTTTTTTGGTAAATACGTAATATTTAGGAGTCTTTGTAGTTTTAGATAGTTACAGGTTCAAATACTGTTCGAAAAATTTTGACAAGAAAAATAAGGAAATATACAGCAAATAGAAATTACTTAATGTTAAAAATATTAACATAACAATTTAGAATTTTAAAAAAATTCCATAATTTAAATAGTTTAATAACTAAGTTTGACGGAAAGTGGGGAACGGAAATGTTGAAAGGATGATGGAGTGTCTTAACACTAGGTTCTCAGGTTCCCTCTGCCTACCCTGCTATAAGCGGGATACAGCGTGAAGTTAAAAAAAAATGTTTTCTATATAACAACTAATATATATTACTTACTGACATATGCTTACATTTATGAATATACAATTAATTTATTGGTAGTATATTTTTAATACCCGCTACATTTTATACTTAGCTGAAGATAATCGTAAATAATAAAGTTATTATTATAGAGTTACAAATTTATCCTCCATTACATAAAATCTTAGCTTAAGATATCGATCAATTTAAATACATATACACATATAATGCTTTTCATGCACAGGAGGAGTAATCAGACAGAACTGAGATTTTAGTGTCAATATAGTCCGCTTTCCACTTTCCGCCCGAATTCGAGGCATTGAGGCGTGTTTAATGACGGAACTCAATGTCGCGCAATGAAAATAATTTAAATATAATAATTCCTCTGAGAGAGAATCGAACCCATAACGAATCGCGCTTGCAGTCAGACGCTATTCCACTATGTCACGATGATCTCATATTATTTAAATAATGTTATAATATGAAAGAAATATTTACAAACAAAGTGACAAGGCAGAGCGCCGCGTTAAGTTCCGTTCCACTCAGCACGCAATGCTTCAACCCGACGGAGAGTGGGGATCGGAAATGTTGAAAGAGATCGGAATGTCTTAATACTAGGTTCTCAGGTTTCCTCTGCCTACCCTGCTATGTGCGGGATTATAGCGTGAAGCTAAAAAAAAAATATTTTCCTACTTCTTAAATATTACCTTTAGTGTTTCTTTTTCAGCTCAAGAGACAACATACTACCTCACCAATTGAAGCTAAGCTCAGGTCTCACATGCAGGATGGTCGGTGGTCTGACCAGAGAACAAAGGTCTGTCTGTCACGGCTCACCGGATACAGCGGCTATTGCTTTCGAGGGTCTACAAATGGCGGTCAAGGAATGCCAGCATCAGTTCAGGTGGCACAGATGGAACTGTTCCAGCTTATTAACAAAGAGTACTAATCCTCATGCAAGCGGGATTATGAAAAGAGGTTAGAATAATGACTGAATCTTTTTAATTTTATGTCGGTATATATAATATAATGGTAAAGTAGGTATGTATTTCTAAATTAACACCAACTTAGGGAGTAATTTAGCGAGGCCATCAATGAAACACCGTCTGACTGTAAACGCGAATGGTTGTGGGTTCGATTTCCACTTGAGGGAATAATTATGTTTAATTATTTTCAATTCCCTGCCCTGGTAGTTAAGTATCGCCACTCAACATGAAATATTTTGAGTGCAGGCGGAAAGTAGAGTATGGACTATTTTGAGACCAGTTTCTCTCTCTAGCTCTCACTCTGATATGCGAGAAATTCGTGTATTTAGTACTTAATATTTGTTAGATTATTTGGAAATATATAAAGAATAACATTCTTTTTCTTTAACAATAAACTATAAATTTATTTTGAACCAAGTGTTAAAATCTAATTTATATTAAATTACGCAAACACACATGCACATAACATAAAAATTTGACAACATGCACAATAACATAAAGAAGACATAACTTTATAAAAATAATGAATATGTGACAAACTTTGTAAGCAATCATTAAAACAAACGTTACTGGGAGGTTGAGATAATTTTCCAGAGGGTCGAATGTTTAATTACTTTGCGTAATAAAAGCTTCAAAACAGCAATAAAAATACTTATTTATTTACGAAGCTTTGTCGCAAATGGGCCGCCAATGACTTTGTAGGCCACACTACGACCATGTAGGTGGCAGCAATCATCAGCACTACGCTAAACCAGTCTTAAAGCGTAATTCCATGAGAATTTTATTAAAATAAACGCAACTAAACCTTCAAACCAATCGCGATCGGCCATTACAATCCGAATTTATTACGACGAAAAATTATACACGCATATTAAGACCCACCGGACGGACGATCCGACCGCATTGTGCGCCTGCGGTATTTACCGATCGCCGTAAGTCTTTATGTCTATATCACCAAGTGTGAAAGGCTTTGTCGATCTCATTTTTTCCACAATCATCGCACACGTTGACGCGGAAATTTACGAGCATGGAAGATGGGAGACAACAAATAATAAGACAGGCCTTGGTGGCCAGGTGTGCCCGCTCCCGCGCCCCGCGATTTCACGCTCCGTGTGGGTCCCGGCGAACTCGTCCCGCACCCCGCTATCTTCACCTATTAATATTTCAACTCCTCTTGACTTAAATTAACTAGACCTAATCGATAGAAAGAAAGGACTTATTGATGACTAAATAAAAAATATCACAAAAATTTGGTAAAGTTTTTATATTGTTCTACATATTGTTAAGGAAATATGAGTCGGATTAGAAATAAGTATGTGAGTGATCCTATTATTTATCAACCTTTATTAGTATAGATAACACTCCGTAACGACACCTTCCGGCCCTTCAACTACAGAATTCCGTTAAATTGAAAAATTGTGAAAAAATACCGTAACTAAACACTTAAACATCTTTCTTAACTTGCCCATTGTTAGGAGCCCGATTGAAACGTTGTCGGGTAAACGATACCAAAAAAATCTAAGAACAAATCAAGAGATGCTTTTAAATAGGATAATGGCATCGATGATAGACGAAGAAGATAATAATGAATCCGGACCTTTGGATTTTTTCAGGTGATCGCGTAGATAAACCGATAAAAGAACTGGACGTTGGCATTCGGATAGATCACCAGATTTGTTTCGCTTCCCGAGGTGGATTCCACATGTTGTTAGCGCTCTTGTGTACATACAATGCTACAATATATCCATTTCACATGCTTTGTGAGGCTAATGAGGTGATTGTTGGAAAACGTACCCAACTGGAGGGTTTAATAGTCGTTGATGGGAGGTGAGATTAGCACATGTGTCGCACTACGACTCTTAGAGCCGTCGTCGGCATGAGTGAATGGCGGCCCGGTCCGGGTGGCAAGTTGGCGCTCGAGCGTCGATACAAATCTGACGGCGCGAGCGCACGTGACCTGAATACGCGACGCGGACGTGTCATAAAAAAGTGACATTTATTGGCGTTTTATATCAACCACGTGTCAACAGGTGACGAAGTGTCGACGACCAAGTATGATTATGATGCTGCAAAAACGAGATGCGTCTTATCTGACGGCACGCCGCGCCGTGGGAACGTTGTGAGACGCTCTCATGTCTTCATTATAAACGTGTGAATATTTTTCATTTTTTGTTCCACTCGATATGCTGATTTAGCTAAATACTGTAACAGTTTAAATAAATAGGTAAAAATATAATCAATTATAATCAGCTTAAACCTAAAATAATAGTTTTTGAAGTGAAAATGTGAAAAGGACGTGTCAAAATGCCTTAGTCCCAAGCAGCCGACCTTCTAATGGCCATGATAATATCTCGTTCGGTGCGTTACCGAGTCGTGCTCCTGCAGATGCCTGTCAACTGTGAGAAAAAACACAAAAGCCTCATAAAAATATGAAATTGTTCAGGATACTCGATGTTAGGACGTGACATGGAGTGTTTTTTTTAGAATCGCTTTGTTCCTTTGTCCCTTTAAAAGCTAATTAAGTCGAGCGGTGATGTTGCAAAATTACTATAATCGTGTTCATAGATTTCTTTCACATTAAATTGGCATATCATTCTATACCTGTGGTAATTAATAGATCGACATCGATGGTAATTAATTAACATTGAGATTTCTTTTTGCTATGTAAGTAGGAAATAAATAAATTTTAAATTTATTTACTATTTAAAATATTAGTTTAGTAATATTTACTAAATAGTAGTTGAATAACAAAATTAGATAGTCACAAAAACAAAAACCTAAATTAAGTTTTATAACATTAAATGATATGTACACATATAAAAATAATCGTTGGTTGGCGGAAAGTGAAAAACGGAAATGTTGAAAGAGAATGGAGTGTCTTAACACTAGGTTCTCTGGTTCCCTTTGCCTACCCCGCTATATGCGGGATACAGCGTGAAGTTAAAAAAAAAGAGTTTATATATAGGTTCTTTGAGGAATGTAGAGAAGCACTACGAGGGAATTTCCGAAAATTACTATGGGATCCAGAAAAGGAACATTTAACGGTATTTGTCACAGAAGATAGAGACCTTATACTTAAATTGCTGATTTCTTCGCAGTAAACTTACACTAAAAAAGCTATATTTTGAAAATTTTTGAAAATAGAAATGGCGATGATGCCATTTATCAAGAGTCCACATGAAAGAAGTTACGGGCAGCAGATACCCATATAGGTATATAAAATTTTAAACATATCGAAATTTTAATGCAGAGAACTAGAATGCGTCTAAAAATTAAAACAAACATTTAAAGAGAAAATTGCAACGAATTGCACTCCGGAAGTGCTGGCAGAAGTGAAAACTTGAATATTAACATTGTGCATTCTTGATATTTTGGAATGGTTATGAAACAAGTTACTTAAATTATCAGTATAAAAGTAGTACCTATCATTTATGTGGTAAAATACAATATTCATTTATTGCGAACTTATTGAAGTGAATACAAAAAGATTAACTATTTCCCGTGAGAGAATGATGATGATTTAAAGTAAGCTAGTATTTAATTTGAATATGTTACACATTAGCTGCAACCGTGGTTGGGCATCGTTTCGGTGATTAGCGATTCGCAACACCGAAACACCTTACAAGCCTTAATTGACTCCGACCTTTTCGTAACTTAAATCTTAATGAATGGAGGCACATAATGTAAAATTTTACAATCTTAAAAATTGTTTTTTTAAACAATATTTTGAATTATCTTTTAATAAAACAAATATATTTGACAAATAAAACGCTGTAAATAACGAATATTACCTTAAGATTGTTTGAATTTGGAAAAAACTTGCAGCAACCGTAATGAAACGTCAACTTAAATAAGCAATGAAACATAAAATGTTTGTGTTTATACGTACAACAACAAGAATATGTCATACATACATACATAGCTTCACGCTGTATCCCGCATATAGCAGGGTAGGCAGAGAGAATCTAGTGTCAAGACACTCCGTTCCCCATTTTCTACCGAATTTAGGCACTGCGTGCTGAGTGGCGGAACTCAACGCTGTACTTAGCCTTGTTGCCAAACCCAAGAAATGAAAAATTCCTTTTATTGGAGAGGGAATCGAACCCACAACCTGTCGCGTTTAAAGTCGCACGTTGCTTATTTATATAATTTTTAAAATAAACTTAATCTTATTTATTTGATAGTAATTTTATTTAAGAAAAACTCAAATTGACACACTAGTGGGACGGTAAATAAGCCATTTTTTAAGTATTCCATGAGTACCATTCACGGTACACAGTATTTACACTTCGAAATGACTAAAACAAATGCATTCATTCATTTTTGGCACCAGATTTATAGCCATTCAAGCTGGAAGCGCGAATCGTAACGAAAAACAATTTTAAAATAACTAAATACAGTATAATAGATTACAAATACACAAGCAAGCGTGGGCGCGACGGCGCAGCAGTCCGTCCCAAAAACTATGTTAAACGCGAAGGAAAAAGTCGACCACCGCCGGGACTATCGGAAAAACCTATCAGTATGTGCATCCTATTAAATGAATGTCCACAATTTTAAAAGAACAACCGAGGATGAGAACAAAACGTTCAATATGATAATTAAAATTTGTATTTACTTGCTGTATAAGTTTTTTTGTCGTCCGGCGCCGAGTTGCCCTATATGGATTGAATGGTGATTTGCCAATTTAATCCGCGATTCGAGGAATCAAGGTGGCGCTGCTCGCGACTGCGCTCACCTGTTCTAGTGACGGACGGTCCTGGTTTTTCATTTCCTCGGTACACGAAACACATACACGTATCCCTCGGACGTACAATACACGATGTATAACACCTAAACATTATGTTAAAAGCATTATTTATTCGCCCAAAATTATACGAGAAGAACATTTTACTTGCAGAGTTTGTGAGTCGTAAATCCAGATGGTTTTTTCTCTTGTAAACTGTATCGTAGTTAACTTAATCCCCAGGATCCATTCGAGTAGTTTTTACTAAAAGAATATATATGGTTTTGGAAAAAATATTTTTTACAGAAACTTTCTAGATGTGAATGGATACTTATTTTTATTTAAATTAAAAATGAAGAAAGAATGATAAGAAAGATATATGAAGCAAAAGTGAGAGGCAAAAGAAGTAGGGGAGACCTTTGACCCTCTTCTCGAGGTGTGCTCAGTACGACAGAAATGATACTGGAGGAAATTCACCTAAAAAGCATGTATGAAGAGGCAATGACTGGTTGCGAAAGAAATATGTATGTATCTTAAAAGTAGTAATTATATCTCACATCAACAGTGGATTAAAACGAAAAAAAGAGTTTCATGAAAATTTAGCATTATCACGTTTATGACAATCATCGTGAGAGACGAGCTATTTTTTTGGAATTACAACTACTAACAAATAAAAAAGAGAGGAAAAACCAATTGAAAAAATATATATATTTATTATTCACTGAAAATTAAGCAAATATCAAGTTGTAAGTAACATACAGACACTTCAAGTTCGATAAATTTCATTATATATAGTCAATTGTGTTTCATGCATTATGGAAACAAACACAAGAAAAAGAAAGGAGGCACAAGTGTAAGGGAAGAATTTAAAATCTGTCACCCGTTCCAAATTCAGGGCATTCGCTTAAAAAGTAAATGAATAAATCGCGTCCATTAGAGACAATATAAATCGGACGGAGCCGGACGGAGCTTCGACTGCGTTTGCTTTGTTATCTCGAGATCTCGCCATCAATTAATTGCTGATAATCGATGTTTTATTATTATTATCAAATTCAATGGTGAATACTGTTATTTTAGGTGTTCCATTTATGGGTTTATGGGAGAAGACTTAAAAAAATCAAATTTAATTTATTTGTAGTAGTTTTTAGGTGTTTCATGTTATATTGTTGAGGCTTGAAATTCCTATACCCGGTAAATATTACTTTAAATTTGTACTCTAGGTGGATCCCTGTTTTCACTAGTTAAATGCAACGGAAATGAGAAACACATTAAATATCAATACACATGGTTTGGTAACAAGGCAAAGCGCGGCGTTGAGTTCCGCCACTCAGCACGCAATGTCTTAATTCGGCGGAAAGTGGGGAACGGAGTGTCTTAACACTAGGTTCTCAGGTTCCCTCTGCCTACCCTGCTATATGCGGGATACAGCGTGAAGCTAAAAAAAATAAAAATAAAATCATAATAAAAGCTTAGTTTACTAAGTTGTAATTGTCCAATGAGATCACTCTAGTGGAAGAACTAAGAAGCTAGCAAATTCAAAGCCATTCACCGATATACCTACTATCATAATGGTAATTTAAACGTAATACTAATATGTACGCCTGTCGTGGCGCAGAGGCACAAGTGTGCGACTGTAAACGCTACAGGTTGTGGGTTCGATTCCCACTCCAGGAAATGTTAGTACATCATTTTCTGGGTTTGGTAACAAACCAAAGCGCGGCGTTGAGTTCCGCCATTTAGCACGCAATGCCTCAATTCGGCGGAAAATGGGGAACGGAATTATTGTACGAGAACGGAGTGTCTTAACACTAGGTTCTCGGGTTCCCTCTGCCTACCCTGCTATATGCGGGATACAGCGTGAAGTTAAAAAAAAAACGAATACGTACCTAATAATTAATCTTACTATTTAATTCATACATCTAATATTTATTAGTTTATCATAAATAAATAGTGCCGCCACTAATATCTATACAATTAGGTGCATTTATCTGCATTTAGTTTTTGCGCACGATATCAATTTGTTAGCTTTAAACGTCACATAAATAGACAATTATAATGTCAGAATATAACTAACCATTATTAGTAAGTTAATTAATATAAACAAGGAATGTGTACAGGCTTTGTCTGCAAATGTGCATTATTTTTGATTGGTACATGTAAAAAAATATATTTTATGTATTTTTCATACTAATTTAAATTATCTTGGAAAATAATCGACCTGGTCTTGAAATAATAAGAGTTTTATACTACAGTTGGAACGACGATAAGGCGATAGTTATGGATTCCATACTCATATAGGGCAGGTGACCCTTGGTACATAAATTATTAAGTTCAGTTTTAATAACAATAACTGATTCATACAAGACAAGAGACGTAATTCCAGCCAGACCGGGATAATACTTTATATTAGCACAACAGCTTCTCAGGTATCATATTTGGAGTAACGTCTAAATGAATCCAAAATATTCATTTCTAATTTAAGATACAAACAAGTATTAAAAGATTTAACCATTATATATAATAGCTTTACGCTGTATCCCGCACATAGCAGGGTAGGCAGAAAGAACCTGAGAACCTAGTGTTAAGATACTCCGTTCTCTTAAGATTTCCGTTCCTTTCTTTCCGTCGAATTGAGGCATAGTGTGCTGAGTAGTTGCGCCGGTCTTTGCCTTGTTACCAGAGCAAGGAAATGATAATACTAAATATTAATTTAGCTTCACGCCGTGTCTCGCATATAGCAGGGTAGGCAGAGGGAACCTGAGAACCTAGTGTTAAGATACTCCGTTCCCAAGTAATATTAGTTGTTATAAATATTTAATATATTCATTTCCTGGAGTGTGAATCGAACCCACATCATGTTTACAATCGCACGCCTGTGCCTCTACGCTACAATAGATATTTTATAATAATAACTAAAAAAACTTATTCATTTGTTTTCATGTCGACTACTGTTAATGATCTGCTTATATGCTTAGTTCTTACCATATATAAAGTATACGGCAGCGTCTATTCATCCCAACTCGATGCCTATAACTCGAAATCATCAAAATCGATCAACGGAGCGTGCTATAAATCGCTACATATCTGTTCTATCGCGTCTCCACAGATCGACAAATATAAATTTGTCACCGGTCACTGTAAAAAGCTGGGCAACTTTATAAATAAACAATAATACAACCCTATTTGGTTTGTACACCGTAACATTCGAATGTCGATTTCGATGATAGTGCAGCCCGTTTATACTCGTACGATACGATGTGGTAAATAGTTTTCAATTTTTAAATTTTATCTTTGGCAACTAGATAAAATACAAAAAAATTGAGCATTTTTTTTGACTTATGTTGTTTCTGCACTCACCAATTCATTTATTAAAATGAAAACATTATGTAGTTTCACGCTTTATACCGCAAGCGGAAGTAGCCAAAATAAACCTAGTATTAGGACACTCTGTTCGCCGCTTTCCATCTGAATTAGGGACATTGTTACGTGGCGGAACTCAACGCCGTGCTTTGCCTTATCATAAAAATTCACTTTGTGTAATATCGCAATAAAATATAAAGTAATTATATAGACTAATACGTAAGATATTTCAATATAAATAAAAATTCAATAACACAAGTGACATGTAAAGGGACTTTCCATCATGAAACCGTATTAATTCATCTGACGAACGATCAACTCACCGAGATAATGCTTGATTTATAATGATTATCATATTATTATACGTGAATCATCCTAAATCATGACTGCCCGCTTTTTGTGCAGCTTGACGACCTAGAACCGAGACGGATATATTTTGAGTTTCATAAATTTTTATGCTTACCCATATGCGATAAAAAGTTCGCGATTTCACAAACATGTACAAGAAAATAAATAAATTTGCTATATTTCATCACATCTGGCGTAAGGTAACGTAGTGATATGGAACTTTGTTTTGGGGTTTTCCGCTCATTATGATATATTGCGAGTTGGGGAGGGTCGTCAAATTTCTCTGTCAGGTTGACTGGGGAATCTAGTTGTGTAAACATACATTGCATTTTATGTATCAACGAGTAGTACCAAGATATATTCCTTGAACCATTGCTTTCAAATACGTCGTCGATGGATGACATCAGAATCTTTATTCATATCAAAACTAAATAGTTAATCAATAGAAAATTCATTCATAACTTACTGGGCAGTCGCCCTGTGAGTCCACAGGCAACAAATAGTGAAACTATTTTACGTAGAATACTGACATTTGCCTTATACTTTCCTAAGAGAATGCAGGAAAACAGGTAAACTAGGACTTATAGTCGAAACTAAGAAAGACAGACATATGACATGGGCCAATGCAAACAAAATTACGGACGACAATTAATCTTTACTACGAGAAAGCAACTAGGTAATATTATTCAGTGATGTAATAGCCTTTATAATATGAAGCACTTTTTTAACAAATTCAGCTTAAGCTCGATTAAAAGCTAAAAATAAAATAGTCATTATTTCAATAAACCGTATCTCCTTCTCAATTAGGCTCTGCACCCACTAATCTCTACAGATAACGCAGCAATATTAACCACTTGCCATAATCGATTCTTATTCGATTCGTCGAGTTAAAAGATAGTGTTGGGAGTGTATCGTGAGAAATGCGTTTAATTTATTATGTACTAGTGACCCGCCCTGGAAATACGTCGATATGCAGAATAAATAATAATTTACTTAATTTGAAATTGTTTTAATAATTTTTATGTGTTCCACTGACGACATTTTCTTGTAATATTTCAGAGACACCATAAATTGGATGAGTCCTTTCATATATTTAGATACAGGTGAAAAACTCTTTACACCATTATTATAATTTCATATTAATGTTAGAACTTACTTAAATCAGAATAAGTTTATTACATAATATTTATTACTGTTCGTTTTTCCTCAATGCCTTTTTTGTTTGTATGTGGTAAGTGAAGTCAGTTTCATGCTATAGGTTGGACTCCAATATAGGTAAAGTAGAGTACTAGTGCGATTTTGCATATCAAAAACACGGTCATAATATATGAAATTTTAGAAATATATCAAATTCTAGTTATTTACTAGAATTTAACAAAATTCTTTCTAAAACTATGAGAATTACACAGAAATTGCTAGAATCAACACAAACATAAAACAAGTATTGCACCATAAACAGTTAAATACACATTAAAATAGTAACATCGCGGAGTTTCAACACCCAATCAAAATGCCAACATATAATTAAAGATCAGTGTATATATCGAGACGTTAATTAATCTTCCAATAGGTGGCTGCAATTACAACCCAATAATTGCCTATTCAGTATAGCTTTTAAAATCGCATCGATGCCATTGATTCTCTACATACAAAGAAATAGCAAACATAGCACATTATTACCGAGTTTCAATATACAATTAGCCGTAGCGTTCGTCCACTGGAGTCGAATGCAAATCGCTATCTTTATGGTCAAAGATTACATTGTTCGAGACCAATACGTTATCTTCGTATCTCCAATTGTATTTAATTTATTGCAATAAAATAGATAAATGGGTATCGCGACGTCCGCGTTCCGCAGATCGGGGCTGGGGCGGTGAACGCGAAAGCATAGTTGATATTATAACTGATGCATTGTAGATAATGTACTAGACTAGCTCGACCATTGCTTTTTCTTATTTGTAAATTATATTTAGATGTATGTTTTTTTTGGCTGTCGTGACGCAGAGGCACCAGCGTGCGAATGTACACGCGACAGGTTGTGGGTTCGATTCCCACTCCAGGAAATGTTAGTATTTTCATTTTCTGGGTTTGATAACAAGGGAAAGCGCGGCGTTGAGTTCCGCCACTCAGCACGCAATACCTTAATTGAACTGAAAGTGGGAAACGGAATTGTTGTATGAGAACGGAGTGTCTTAACACTAGGTTCTCGGGTTCCCTCTGCCTACCCTGCTAAATGCGGGATACAGCGTAAAGTTAAAAAAAAATGATTTTTTTTATTTCATTATTATCATATATTTACTTGATTTTTACAGTAATGTCCTTCCCAAAAACGTTAGCAATACTATTGTAGATATATGTAATGCAAGGTATTTTGTTTTTTTATAACTTTACATATTTACAGATGTAACTTTGGATAGAATATATATTAATATTTTATTGACTATTTTTGTGCATACTTATTCACCTTTCATACTTTGTATATAATTATTTAATACTACTTGTCAGTCAGCTGAATTCTATTATTTCTTCTGCGTGACGTTTTAGTTCGAGCATTATCGTTCCTCATGCTTTTCACGTCGCACATGTTCTTTAGGCGTATAGTTATATTTTTCACTTTTTATCAGTTTAAAAGCTGTTCCATATTCCACACTAGGAAAAATAATTATTTTCCTAAAATATGAGTTTAAACTTACACAGTTGCAATTAAAGAACAAAAATTTAATAAAAATACATACATACTTCAATTATGCCTAACAATAACATGTATTATTTTGCTTGTAGGTTTTCGAGAAACAGCATTCCTATACGCGTTGACGTCGGCTGGGGTAGCTCATGCCATAGCCCGCGCTTGCGCCCAAGGCCGCATTCTTTCTTGCGGGTGTGACCCCCTCGGGTACCGCGCCTCGCACGACAAAGGGCGGGTCAGGGCGAACAAGTGGGAATGGAGTGGATGCTCTCATAACTTAGCCTACGGAATTGAATTTTCTAAGAGATTTTTGGACGTGCGGGAGCAAGTCAACGATTTGCAGTCGAAGATAAATGTGCATAACAATGTTGCTGGGAGATCGGTGAGTTTTCATTTCATTGTCAAAATTATAATGAATCTTTTTTCTTAATACGTTTTCTGAATTTTATAGAGCATATATTTTTGTTTTAACACGATGATTGTAGGTTCAATCCTTATTTGGGGTATTTGTAGTTTTTACCTACGTAGATTATTTTTCTTTACTCACTCTGGTAAGACGAATAGCACTGCGACAAAATCTGCCACTCAACGGTGTAGAGATCAGAATGTCTTGACACTAGATTCTCTTTAACTACCCTGTTATGCAGGAAAAAGCGTGAAGTTGAAGTATACATATACAAATATGCAAGGACTTGACGCTAACAAATGGCACTGGAGATGGAACCCATAACCATTGCCAAAGTTAAACACTTTTTAAGTGTGCCAAAGGATGTTAAAATAAAGTTTGCTTATTAAATGTGTGTGTAGTTCTTGTTAATAATTGAAATTATAGTTATCTGACGTCTGCCATATCTCAAGCTTCGTCTTTGATTTCATATTCACCCTTTCGATGATCAAGTTAACGTTATGCAGTGTGCATCACTACCACTATACACTAATAAACAAATTGAAGAGCCATTCCACTCTAGAGGCATTTGACTCTTTGTCGGTACCGTCTCATCGTCTTTCTAGTGATGGCTTATATATGAAAGTTATTATAAATTATAATTATAATATTTGTTTTAAATTTATCAAATTGAACCTAATCAAAGTATATTTTTAAGCATTTCTTTGAAAAGGTTGTTAGTAAGTTTTACAAATTACTTTTTTATGAGACACGTACAATCAATAATCACAGTTCATAGTAAAAATGATATAACGCATTCTATATAATTTAGTTGTATTAACTTAAATGAAAATGTATACTACATCTATATAAATACATGAAGCGAAAACTTAGCCTTTTTAACGAAAATTACGCAGACGGAGGAAAGGCTTGAAATTTGGCACAGTTATAGTTTATATAGAGAAGAAGTGCAGAATGAGAGACGGAGTGCAAAAGTATATTAAATTAAAAAAGTTAAAGTTACACACAACCATGGTTAGACATCCATGTTTATATAAAGTGACACACACATTGTTTGGTGGTAGGAGGTTCGTCCTCCGTCTGGCTCGCGACCACTGTCATGTCAAAGACGAACCGCCAAATATCTTATGATGTGTTCCGGTTCGATGGCATGTAAGCCAGGTTTTTCCCCTTTCCCACCCATCCTTTCCCCAAAATGTGGTGGTTCCGATAGCGGACTACTACATTGTCCTCCCCTTCCATCTGTATCCTCTAGGTTGGCAACGCATCTACAACATCTCTGGTGTTGTAGATGTCCATGGGCGAAGGTAACCACTTACCATCAGGTGGTCCTTCTGCTCGTTTGCCATCCGTCATCCATAAAAAAAAAAGAGACACACACATTACCAAAGACAGCGCGTTGTTAACGCGTCAACGGGGAACTAGTAAATAATAGATGGTATAGGTTTGCAGTAATATAATCCAAAAAAGCATACATAAGATGCAATATAAACAGTATTAGGTGTTTATACCTCTAAAAACCAAATCAACAAACTTTCCAAAATCGAGAAACACATAAATATTTTAATGACCACATACATAAATCGTATTCCATATGCGAGGCATCAGTAAAGGTGTCTTAAACAACCCGGAGGGATGTAGAAATGAGTTACAATACATTCTGTTTAGGAAGAACGGTAAATGGGCGTGGTTTAATAATGACCTCAGTGGGTGGTCCTCGATGCATCGGCATAGTTATAACATAATATAAACTAAATAACTTGGCCTGTCGTGGCGCATAGGTACAAGCGCGCGACAGTAAACGCGGCAGGTTGTGGGTTTGAATCCCGCTCGGGCAAATGAAAATATTAAATAATATTTGGTAGTGTTATTTCCTCGCTCTAATAACGCGGTGAGCTCCACCACTCAGCACGCTATGCCTCGATTCGGCGGAAAATGGGGAACGAAAATGTTAAAAAAGAACGGATTGTCTTAGCATTGGGTTCTCTAGTCCCCTCTGCCTACCTAATGCGTGAAGCTATAATAAGTAAATAAGAAAATAAATTCATATTTCGTGACATGACCATTTTTGTTGAAAATGACGATTTTTGTAAGGTTTTCTTTTTAATTAGATGTTTAAGTTTTTTTACGACTAAAACTTAATATATACAATAGCATATTCGTACCAGGTGCGAAGGTTAATAAATGGAAAATACTAATCATTCAGAGCAAGCATTTTTAATCAGGTTCATCTTATTTTTATGCTATTTAAATACCTTTACCTGGAATTGTTTAATTCGCCTTTTTTGTGATTTAATGTATATGCTAATTTGATATATAATTGTATATGAATCGACTTATCATTTCCCGCCTGGTGTGTATATTTTAAACTATTCTTTTTAGCTTTACAGTCTAAAAAACAAGAAATATAGTGCAAGTAAAATATAATTGTAAGAAAAACAGTGTTTTCCAATAATAAATTAAATATAAGATCAACAAGCCTAACTCTTAAAAATAACACAAGCAGTCTGTATGTAAAATCTCATATACAACCTTAAAAATAAACACTTTCGTTTATCTATGGTCACATATTTATGGACACAGAAATATATTCATATGGAACAAAAGATTAAAAAAAAACAAATTTTATGGACAATTAAGTTAATCTGCAACAATTTTAGATATGAGGAGCAACAGAACGCCATATTGTGACAGCGGCGATGCCGTCACATAAATATGTCACGCACTGATTTGTTATTGTCAGAACTAATCTAACGGTGGGTCATCAGGGACGGCCAGCTTAGCCAAAATACTTGCTCTACCCTACCGGATTACTTCTAATAATTTAATAGGCATTCATATAATAAACATGTCGTGGCAACAAAACCAAGACTAAATACTGTTCTAAAAGAGATAATCACGCAAAAGTCACTCTAAACTAAACTTAATAAGGCCCCTCTTGTGTTCCAATGATGGAATGAAAGTAAGAGCAAGCATTAAACTTCTGTCCGTAACAAAATCTGACATTAAAGCCGCATGCCATGTCTCGTGATTACTTATTAGGATTTACGATGAATACAATTTCATTTATATTAGAAGGGTTTTTTATAATACAAACACGACTAGTACAAATTGTTTGATTTGTAATTCGTTTATAGTGGTTAATTATATAGAGGAGTTGGGTGCCTAATTTATATGGATGTTTTAGCCCAACGGCTATTAGTGACATTTATAACGCTGTAAATACGTTGTTTCTACACTGTTCTTTGATTTAGATAAAAATAACTTGTAAAAATGGTTTAAAGAACACTATATAATATTAATTTATTATTTTTAAGGTATATGTATGAAATTTATGTGAAACAGTTTAACAACCCAAATGGTCATAGACTCGAATTCTACAAGAGTACACAGCATACTGTTGAAAGAGCTTTAAGTATATGCCTCAATTTGGCGGAAAGTGGGGTACGGAATTGTTGTAAGAGAACGGAGTGTCTTGACACTAGGTTCTCAGGTTCCCTCTGCCTACCCTGCTATAAGTGGGATACAGCGTAAAGTTTAAAAAAAAAGTATATGCCAAATAAATACTATATATATTTCTGAACTTCATTTTAAGCATATAGATAAATTATCTATATATAAATACGTGAAGCAAAAACTTTGTACCTCTTTTTTACGAAAATTAAGCAGGCGGAGGAGCATGAAATTTGGCACAATTATAGTTAATATAGAAAAGCTAATATTTATTCAAAATATTGCATAAAAAGAATATTAAATTAATAAAATAAATATTACACACACTACCATGCATTTGACATCCATGTTTATATAAAGTGACATATACATTGTTAAAGACAACGCGTTGTTAACGCGTCAACGGGGACACTAGTATATGTAAAAAGTTATACATGTATAATACCTTATAAAATATTTATGTAATTAATATCTACGACTACATATCTTATAAACAAACAAGGCAACATAGATATTTGACATATTT
>JAKGSA010000033.1:988228-1018378 GCA_033558755.1 Philaethria dido | reverse complement strand
GAGTGAATAAGAGCGCAATGGCACGGGTACAAATATCTTATATTATTTTGTAACTAACAATAACTAATTCATGTTTCAAACAAATATTCTAATAAACAACAAAGATTAATCCACAAATAACAGTTTCGTAGCATAACTTCACACCTACATTTTATAGGCACATACTGTACCTATAAAATGGGTTTAAGGATATAAATAATGAGAAATTTATGATAATGCTAACCTCTAGACAAAGTCACCTCTGCTATGTTATTTATAAACACACATCAAACAAAATTACATACTAGAAATCGTTTTAATTAGGACTATTGTATTTAATGATACGTTAGCGTCGACCATTATTTGTGTTTTTGCTACTGCTGTTAAAAAATGAATATATTTTAATGACTCACGTCAGGACTCTTCCACTAATGAATGTTTTCTACACTCTAGCGAGTGATGTTTATTGTTATTTGCACGTAACATCTCAATTTTACAATAATAATAAATGATTTTTTTATGGTGCTTTCGTAATTTTTACTTATCTTTTAAAATTTGTCGGAAAAGGATAAAGAATTTTTAAGAAATATTTTTCTTTGTCTTACTTATACTTTAAATAAGTATAAATAATTTGACAACCACATGCAATAAAATCAAAAGGTATGGATTTAAAATTAACTTAGCTGTTTCATATAAAACATTATTTTATTTATTAAAAATAGTAATAATTTAAAAGATCATAAACAAATAGTGATTTAATTGTCATATTTATAATATGTAAATCACTCATCGATCTTTAAGTGAAGTATCTGAGAACAAAAGTCTAAGTGCTCGACTTGAGACGATCGATGATGAAAGTAAACATTTATACCGAATTGTGATTTATAATACTAATATAATAACAATAATAAACAAATATGACGAATTGGATATTGATTAACATCTCACTTTAGGCAATGTATATTTAAAATATAGCTAATAATATTAAAAAAAACTTCTAGACAAAATAATTTGCTAATAAATGGCGATAATTTTGACCTAGGATCATACTACTTGCATGACTCTAGATTATATTTGTCGGTCTTGTAAAATGCATTAGAGATATACAGATAAAGAAAGATTTTCGTGTACCATTGTGAGATAGACCGTAAATAGAAAGACTGTTCTATATGGCACTGTTCTATAAGTAAGGTCATAAAATAATAATATAGGGAAATATAAAAATAGTACACTAATTTCCTCGTAGCGCTGTGGGGACTGGGGTCTGCCCGTTTCAAGTTCTTATCCATTTTAAAAAGTATTAAAATTTGACGTAAAATTCCGTGAATCATAATACAATTTGAAGATGAAACGTTAAATTATCATTTGTAGCTAGAAAGTATCACTAAACAAAAAAATGAAATAAAAGAATACATACAATCACATAACATAATACAATTTAGTTTGTAAGCAAATTAATAACAAAATATCAACAGATCTCGACGGTTATTATTGAACTTTGGTCTTGATTTGAAATTAAAGTGTTATAGATAGCGCCACTATTAAGCTATTGAGGGTCCGACCGCAGCTCCGGGGCCCATATTAGCCCGCCGTATTTCACGAAGCGCCCGTCGAGGTGAGAACATAATAAGCGGTTCGGGGCCATTTTTAATATTCTGGCTTCATTACGACGTATTACAAACGTCTTGGGTGGCGAATTCTATCGCGGACGCTCTTAATACCACGTTATTACGGCCCCCAGGATCGAAAGGCGGTCCGGTACACCGATTTATTTGAATTTTTACTCCGACTCAATTTGGGAAATTGTTCTGCCGGCGGCGCTCGCAAAATTAAGACGTCAGAGTGATTGCAGAGAGGCGTTTAATTATTTAAATGTTATGAACTAGTGGCTTAATCGCATGATTGTGCCACGCATGCGCTCACGTACGAATGCACCTCGAATTTATGATTTTGTACGCCTTTGCTCAAATTTTGAGTTGGAATGTTAATACTGTATTAGATATGCGAAGTATAAATTAATATAGTAAAAAGCATTGGGACCTTTGGTTTGTTTTTTCTTTTGATAAATTATATTTAAATTTTTTTAAATATGTTTAATAAATATGAATGAAAAATAGCTATAATATTAGATTTTTTTTTATTTAAAGAAGATATCTATAACAACTAATAACTCAAAATAGAGCTAGAAAAATTAGATTTTTACTATATTTTTTTTTTATTTCATGTCAATAGTGTAGGAGGATAAATAGTAAAACCAATTAATAAATTTTAGCTTTAATAAAATGAAAAATACGTAAAAATATTTTACTTTATGACACGGCAAGCAGTTGATTTTTAATCGAATAAATATGATAGTTAAGGATAATTTACTTGAAATAATAATTTTCAGATACTTTCCTCACACATGGAGGTCCGCTGCAAATGTCACGGCTTGTCAGGCAGCTGTCAATTGCGAACGTGTTGGCGGGCCACACCCGACTTCAGAGTCGTAGCTTCTAGTATTAAACGGCAATACCGCAAGGTATTTATATTGTGTCTTAATATAGAGATATACAAAAAAATCCAATTTAATATATATTCTTTTGTACTACTTTTTGTTTGTTTATAAATCAGCTTCATAAAACGTACTAAGCAGAAATAACCTAATATTAAAAATGTATCTTTTTTCCATTTTCAATACAAAATAACTTATATATTGTAAATTTAACCTAAAAATAATTTAATCGAATCCTCAACCATAAATAAATTCAGTGATAAATGCCATAAATGAATGCTAGAATCGCGATTTAATTACGGTTTGAAAATTTTTAACTAAATAATAAGTCTTATTATTTATTATATCTATTTATTTTAAGTAATATTTCTTTAGGCACTCATCGTAGCGCAGGAAGAATTAAATAACGATCCATCCGTTTTACGGGGTCGGCCAAGGGGTAGGAGGAGGAGCCGCGCTCGACCAGCCCCTAAATCAAGCCTTCTCTTTTTTGAAAAGTCAGTATTTTATTGATAATTATTAAATTTAATTTTATATACTTATAGAAAATTATAGCATGTACGAGAATATATTGAAAAAATATTATTTGAATTTTGCTATTAGTACATTCTTTACGGTTTTAAGCTTAAATTATTGTACATCAAATGTACAATTACATTTTAGATGTAGGTTTTTTGACCTTTTTTGTCCACAATTTCCTTATTTAACTTTAATTTATACTAGCTGAAAAATAATATAATTCCAAAATAACTCTTTCTTTCTTAGATCTCCAAGTTTTTGCGAAAGTGATCCTAGAATGGACTCCGCGGGGACAACAGGACGTGTGTGTCGTATCGGCAGGACCTCTCGCACGGGATCCTGTGACCTCCTCTGTTGCGGACGAGGTCACGCCCTTATCAGAAAGTCCAGTATAAAACCCTGCAATTGCACCTTCCATTGGTGCTGCAGAGTTGATTGTCAGAAGTGTCAAGATGATAAATGGGTGGCCATTTGCAAATAATATGTAGTTGTTGGATGTGTATTGATATCAAATATAGGTAGTAGTTACCCGCGGTTTCGCTCGTGTGGTTAATGCCAGTCCATACTACATGCTATAGTGTATAGTGCGTATATGCGTTAATTTGAAGCTTTTGGCATTTTCAAAATTTTGACAAAAAATCCTATTTGCCAAACTATTTCTTTTGTTTAATAAAAAGATTCATAATTTTTAATACCTCTAAGAATATGTGTACAAAGTTTCAAGATAATCGGTTGAGTAGTTTTGACGTGAAAACGTGACATACAAACTTACATTCACATTTATAATATTAGTAGGGATATTATAAAAATCATTAATATATATAGTAGATGTCTTAGAAAGTAACGTACCTATACTTTACATTCATCAATTTTTTTAAATTTTTTACGCTTTTTTTTGGTATTTTATTATTTTTTTTCAACTTTTTTCGTAAATTCAGAGTCATATACTTTGAATTTGCACAATAATTCGTGATAGATTTATTATAAATAACGAACAGGTGCTTTTACTTTTTAATCCTACGATCTTGTTCTGACTGATCATGATAAAAGACAGACTTATAGTAGCGGCCATATTAGTAAAATGTAAATTATTTTTTTGTACTTAGGTACTGTATTATTAGTATATACGTAGCCTGTATTTATTTGATGACTGTAGCGCGAAGGAAAGGAAGACACAGTATTTGTTTAAAATTATTCTATTTACCCCAATATAGTAAATATTAGGTATAATTCCAGAGGTAATAGCTACGCTGTCAATAGCTTAAGTTATCTATAACCATCTGCAGAACGGTTAAATATAATCATTTAAATGAAAAAAAAAACGAAGTTGTTAATACTTTAAAAATCTCCGATTTTTTTTATTTTTAAGGAAAGGCATGTCTTTCTGTAATCTACTTACTGTAAATTACGGTGTCGGGTTGATTATTTTACAAAAAATCCATAAGTGATTAGAAAATTCCATAAAGAATTGTATATCAATATGTTTATCTTTGTCTTTGTATTTCCACCAAAGCGGGAAAATGAAAATATTTTAAATACAATTTCCCATGTGGGTTCCTACTGCGTTAAGTAGGCCTCTAGGGATTACGTATAACTTGAAAAAAATACACATATAACATTGTAGTAAGGAATTATCACGCTGACAAATATGCTAATGGAACCTACTGAAAAAACTAGATGCACATATCAATATTACGTTTAAATAGATTTAGACATGAAGTATTACTATTTTTAAAGAAAAAGTTAGGGTTATAAATTATCGTAGGTAATATAAATGTTTGTACCTTATAATTTAATACTACAACTTATGTAAGAACTGTCAGTATTATAGTAACCTTAGATTTTTTAAATAAAATTTAATAAAAAGAATATTAAAAGACGTTTTTAAGCGTAATGCGATTAAAAAAAATAACATACCTATGTACTAAATATGATGTTAATGTAAAAATTTACTCCATTAATTTAATAGTAAGCTCGTACAGAAATACAGTAGAACCTCGGTTATCCGGGGTTCGATTAAAGAGGTTCCGATTAACCGGGGTGTCAAGGGGCCAATAGTTTTTTTTTATAAGATTTTTTACAATTTTTAAACAATTTATTTTATAGTCCATAATATTTATTTTATAATAAAATTATTACATGACATAATCTTTGTATGTTGTTTTTTCAAAAAAAAATTCCAGAAAAACACGGCGTGCGGTATCATAAGTTGCTGGTGACATAGTTACATTCATTTTATAGAAACAAGTTAATTAAATGTTGTAATTATCCGTGGTTTTTGATTATCCGTGAACCCCCATACCCATAATTACTCCGGATAATGGAGGTTCTACTGTAATTAAAATATAAAAATCCCCAAGTGGCAATCAAACCTTAGATGTACTGTCAGACGTTGTTTCACTGCGCCACAATGGCCTATTCGCATTTCGTTTCTCTATAGAGTAAAATATATTATGTAGATAGTTTTACATATATCTTGTAAGTAGCTATTGATTTTCAGTAACATGTAACATTCCTAAGACTGTAAATATACTTGTATAATTAATTCTATTCACTTTTTAAATAAACTACATTCCCAATTAAGTGATATTATTATTTATTTAGTATTTATTAATTGTAACATTGTAACATTTTTATAGATGTATTAAAACAATCAGGAAAAAGTTATGTTTTATTTTGAAATACACATTCATTCGGATTTTTCATACAAACTTAGCTGTTTATTGATACTCTATTGTGTGTGTAGGCGCATAATCGTATCTACTGCATTTATACTACTTCCGGTGTAACTATATGTATACCTATATTATAACTAAATGTAGCTTAATGCTGTAAACGTGACAGGTTATGGGTTCGATTCCCACTCGTTTGGTAACAAGGCAAAGCGCAGCGTTGAGTTCCGTGGGGAACGGAGTGTCTTAACACTAGGTTCCCTCTGTACACAACGTTTGATTTTATTTTAACCGAATTAAAAAAACACGACAAATTTCTCAATTCGACTGTTTTTTATGAATGTTACGCATAATTTTTTACTAAGTAGGTGAACCAATTTCGATGATTTGATTCTGAAGTGGTCTCATTTAAATTAATGAATGAGTTGAGATCTGACAAGTAGTTTTTGAGTTATTCCTTACAATTTTACTAGATTTTCTTTATTTGTTAAAATAATTATTAACTGCGCGTCGTGGCGCAGAGGCACAAGCGTGCGACTGTAACCGCAACAGGTTGCACAACAGGTTGTGGGTTCGATTTCCAATTCAGGAAATGTAAAAGTTTAGTATTTTCATTTCCTGGGTTTGGAAACAAGGCAAAGCGCGGCGTTAATTTCCGCCACTCAGCACGCAATGCCTCAAATTCGGTGGAAAGTGGGGAACAGAGTGTCTTAACGTTAGCTTCTCAGGTTCCCTCTGCCTACCCTGCTATATGCGGGGTACAGCGTGAAGCTAAAAAAATATATATTTTCTTACGTTTGCCTCAGCGAACGCAATAATGACATTAATTATTCAACTTTCATGTTAATTAAAACAGTAGCTAATTACATTTTAATTAATCCTACAGCGGATCAGAAGCCATATTAGGTAAATAAAACTTTTTTCCGTTGTATGTACATAATACCTACATAGTGCGTGGTTTGTTTTGTTGTATAACATATGACCAGTTGCGCTATATATCTCGTAAATAATCTACTCTAGTTTATATAGAATATATAGTATTTATGTTCACATAGGATTATTCTAATAAAGTTGATATGCTTGTGTTGTTAGGCAAGCTGGTAAATTTAGAGAAGCCGATGTATATTTAGAGAAGCCGGTACAAATATTTAGGGAAGCCGGAAATTTTTAGAGAAACCGATATATTTAGGGAAGCCGGTATAGAATGTGAAGGTATTTAGTAATTTCACTATCTTTTTTTAGATCTCGTACTTGTACTTTGAAAAGTTAGGCAAGCCAGTAAGAATCGTGTTGTATGGACGCCTCACCACTGTTGTGTAATAATAACGCAAAGCAGCTTCACACTTTATCCCGTATACTAGGATAGTCAGAGAGAACCTAGAGTCAAAACATTCCGAATTCAAGGCATTCCATGTTAAGTGATCAAATTTAAGGCCGTCGTTCCCCTAAGTGATAATCGATCTAAAAACTAATCGCGGTTACAATCAGTGCGCCACGATGGCCTAGATAGGTGTCTATCTAGACCTAACATAAAAAAAAATATCTTATTTCCGAAGCTAAATTAAGTGATATGAAAATAATGTGAACGTTGACAAAAGGTACGGACCACGTGTCCGTAGTGTTCAGAATAAATATTTAAAAAAAAATCATAACATGAAACAAAAAATGTACATAATGAATAGTATACATTTCAAAGTAAGTACCGATTTTAGCCTACATTTGATACTGATGATATGGCATTCCAAGCTACATACCATATCGTATAGAACGTAGATGCGTTCATTCGAACTTAGACTTTTTATATTGAATGGAGTGTCTTAACACTAGGTTCTCTGGTTCCCTCTGCCTACCCCGCTATATGCGGGATACAGCGTAAAGTTAAAAAAAAACTTTTTATATTTGCTTGACTTCTACGCAAGTTACGTAAAAAGTTTATCATTAAAAAAGAACAAAATACAATCAACAGACAAACAAACAAATAGCTGTCAATATAAATATAAAAATTTTGATCTCTAAATCGCTAAAGGTATTTCTAACAATACATTTAGACAGATTGGCCCTTCAGTGTAACATTACTGACAGGTTTACGGTACACAAGATAACTCGAGTGGCGAACTAACTCTTTGCATTGTGTTGAAGCCCTTTCAGCCCTTGCATGCTTCATAGAGTGTTTTCGTATGACGGATCGCTTTTAAGATTAAGAAGGATCACTTGTCAATAATATTAAGTATCAATAACTAGTGTTTGGGGAACAGGAAACTGATTGTTACAACTACTGGGTATTTTTAAATGCAATAAAAAATGTTTTATTTATAAATTGTATTAATACCTATTACAGTAGTGGGCCTTTCCTTCTTTATACGTAGATAGAGTAAGATATACTATTTGAATGTGTTGTATAATTTATTTTTCATAATAAATTGTTGATAATATAATTTTATTACAATTTATAATCAACAGTTATCAAATATTAAATAATTTACTTACCTTTTAGTTACTTTATTATGGCAATCTTTATGCACGCTTTTTCCTGCTTAACTATTAATAGAGAGAACCTATTCAGTACAATCCGTTCTCTGCTTTTCGCTTTAAACGAGACATTCGAGTCGAATGGTGGAACAATAGTCGAATGGTGCCTGTAATCCTACAACCAGAGGGGAACCGAATCTCATTCAGCCATCATGCTAACTGTCAGAACCCGATGCCACTACGCTACGATGGCCTAAAAATGAGATAGAATTTTCTCAAATTAAATAAGCTCCGAAAGCTAGTTATAAACGATATAAAATTATATCTACTTTATATATACAAAAAAAGTTTAATATTCGGATCACATTTTGAAAAGAATCATAGATTGTCAATAAAAACACAAGACATTTTCAGGCTAAATCAGTAGTCTCACTCTAATACTATTATAAAAGATTACTGTGGATTTAATTCCTGAAGCCCCTACACTTGTTAGGTATCACCACTGCTAGGCCTTAGTTCACCCCGTGTTGACTTGCTGTTCAGACGTACGGTGAGACAAAATAAATTATTCTATGTTATATAAAGTTCTTTCAATAACGATTGTATAATTTGTGCATTTTTTTATTTTTTGTTTTCTTAGAAACCGTTGTATATAACTTTATTTATATTATTTTCAAGTTTTATATACGAACGAATGACCCGACAGTAAAATGAAGGACGGTCTCAATATACCGTCCTTGCCAAGTCCCCAGGACCGGTACACGTTAGAAAAGAAACTCGGTACAGGCGTCTTTGGGGAGTTTCATATAGCTAAAGACAACCAAGCTGCTGGCAAAGCAGTTGCCATTAAAATACAAATACACACCGAAGAGAGTGATCCACATATTCAAGATGAATACAAGATTTTAAGAGATTTCACTAAGCACCCTAATATCGTCGATTTTTACGGAGTTTTTTGCGACAAATCTGAATATGTCAAGAAGATCTGGTTCGCCCTTGAGGTTTGTCCACATAATTTATGAGTGCAACTGCATTTAGAAATACAGCACAAAGGACTGAATTATGAACTACAACGATTCTCTATTTTCCAGTTATGCGAGTATGGATCTGTCATCGATATTGTCAGAAAACTTAAAGCGGTGGATAAAAAAATGTCCGAGGAGCACATCGCTTACATTCTCAAATATACGATCAAGGTAAGCCCATATTCGACTGACTATAAACATGTCGTTCGTCACATTCGAGTCAAGATGGCTGTTTATAAAACAAAGGGCCTGCCAGTCCAACTTCCAACGGCTGAATCAATTGGTAGGTACTTTGAATGCAAACTCAATTGTTCTCCGACCTGCGTCCGGGCGATTCCTTCTCTTGGCGTGACGTGGAATAAAATATTGCCGAGCGAATGTCCACGTACGTTGAAATACTATCTAGGGCCATTACTTAAAATGCACGCCGCTTTATTTGATGTGATTCGCGACGGAACAGTCGAACTTGTCGATGTGAATGTCGGTGCGCGCCCGACAACACCGTGATGGCCCCCCATCGCGGAGCATCGCTCAATTATCGTAAATAATGCTCGCACACACAAGATATACGGAACTCGGTCGCGGTAGCCGATGATCCCTGGCTCTGGTTTCCATCGACACAGAATCTCCCTTACACTTATAGCTTTAAAGCCCCAAATGCTAAACACAAATCAATATTTAAAGCTCGACGGAATCTAGATGGGATTAAATGTATATTATCTTTATGCAAGCCACTTGCCTCACAATACCAGTGTGTCCTCTTTGTGGATACATTTTACTTGCATATCTAACGATAGTGTATCTCTTAAGGCTCTGTCGTGAATGGCAAGGCAACGTTTTCGTAATATATCATATTTTATTACATTTTTATTAGACAAAGTAAAGTTAATCATAGTTAGAAATGAAAAAGCTTATGAAATTTAACAATGTTTTCATAAAAACAATTATTGTTTTACATAAGATGGATGAGATGGGAGGTGTTATGAATTATAGTGTAATTTGTTATATTTAAATTAATATTGCCATCCTTGTGCCACCCATTATAGTGAATACATTAACCAAATAATATACGAGTATACGGTAGAAGACAGACAAGCTGCGACGGCAAAGAGAACTGATGCGTATGCAAATTGCTCCCAATGAATCTCAGGGGCGTGGGCCACTTGATTGACACTGACATCAATATCAACGGCTCGTCTTAGTAAGGTCTTTCTTTAGGGCGGTCCCTGAATCAATCCATGTCAAATTTTAAATGTTAAATTGCTCTCATTGGAGCAATTTTTAGATTAAATAAATGTATTTTGTTTTCAGCGTTATATCTTTTATCAAATAATTTTAAATTTAGTTCAATTTTTAAATTAGCAACATATAAAAAAGAAAATAATATTTCAGGGCGTTGTTTATCTACATGACAACGGTATTATTCATCGCAATTTACAATGTAGTAACATTCTTATAAAAAAAGATGGTGAAGTGAAAATTACAGATTTTGGATTATCCTGTAAATTAAACTCACCTGACGATAAAACCAAAGTAATTTTGGGATCGCCAAGTTGGATGGCGCCAGAAGTGGTCACAATTGGTGAAGAGGGTTACGGAAACAGGTCTGATGTATGGGCACTAGGTATTAGCACCATAGAAATGGTAGACGGGGTTGCTCCTTTCGAAAATATGCATCCAACTAGGGCTTTGTTTCAAATAGAAAGAAACCCTCCACCGTCTGTAGCTAAGCCGTCGATGTCTTCCAATGACATTAACGATTTCATAACAGAGTAAGTCTAATTAATTAAGTTCTACTTTACAAACAATATCTATAAGATTTTCTGTAAAATAACTGATTTGTAATTTCTAGGTGCTTAGAAAAAAATCCTGAGCATCGACCGTTCATGATGGAACTTGAAGAACATCCTTTTATTCAATCTGTACCCGAAAATGATTTTCATGTAAGAGTTTTAATAATCTAAGCTGTTTCTATTACTATTTATTTCGATGATTAACTTTTTTAAATCTCCTTAACAGCTGTCGACTGAAATTAAAATGCTCGCCGCGGACCTAATTGAAAAAGAGGCACCGTTTAAATCTACAGACAGAATAATTAAAAACGGGCTTTTGATCACCGAGGGTAATCGAGAACCAGAAACTATGCAAGTCGAAGATCTTGCTGCATTAGATTGTTTGACAGAGGATAATCTGTTATGTGAACTACAAATTAAATACCAAAAAGGCATATTTATGTCTTTCATTGGTGATGTACTTTTGGTACTAAATCCAAATGTTCATGAGGACATTTACAATGACGATGTAATAAATATACTATATAAATTAGTTAAAATAAATACTTTAAATTTTAGTTAAAATTTATATACCTTAATATTTTTACATTTCAGTACCATAAAAAATATGAATGTAAATCACGATCCGATAACGAACCTCACATATTCGCTGTAGCTGACGGTGCATACCAAGATGCACTACATCATAATGAGCCGCAGTATATTCTTTTTTCTGGTGAAAGCAAATCAGGAAAATCTACAAACATGATTCACGCACTGTCACATCTTACTCATTTAGGATCCATGAAAAATAATACTGCAGAAAGAGTACAAAAAGCTGCAAATGTCATTCAAACGTGTATAAGTGCAGCCACCCCTGTCAACCCAGATTCTACTCGAGGAATATTACAAGTACAAGTAACATACGGGACTTCAGGAAAATTAAGTGGAGCCATATTTTGGTTATATCAACTTGAAAAGTGGCGTGTTTCATCTACTGATATGTAATAATTGTTAATTATATTTTAAATTTGAAGTTATTGTTAACTTAAAAAGATTGATTCTCTAGCTTAATAATGGAGATATATTTAATTCATATATAAATTTCAGGACTCATGCCAATTTTCATCTACTTTATTATTTCTATGATGCTATGGAAGCGCAGAACAGACTGGATGAGTTTTCTTTGGAACCAAACAGGAAACATAGATACTTAAGAATTTTGGAAGAGCCAACAAGAGGTGCAGCAAGAGGAGTACGTGAATCTCCCCAAGAAAATGCTAATCGTTATAAAGAATTTGTTGAACACTTAAAAGTTCTTGATTGGGAACAAGAAGATATAAAATTTTTAGAAACCGTTTTAGCCGCGATATTAATTTTGGGAAATGTCAGATTCCGAGATGGTAAGAACGGTTCAGCTGAAATTGAAAATGTCGACGATGCAAAAAAGGTTTCAAAGCTTTTATCACTTGAAGAAGTAAAATTTCTGTGGGCTCTCCTAAACTATTGCCTCATCGAAAATGGATCTGCTGTGAAAAGGAAGCATGCCACCGACGAAGCCAGAGATGCAAGAGACACACTAGCTAGTGCACTATATAAACGTTTAATTGATTGGTTGATTAACCTTATAAATGGAAAGTTGTCGTTTATGCGTTCAGTTTTGTGAGTATAATGAAAAATCTATTATATTTTGTAATTATTACTAGAAATAACTAATTTATCTTATTTTTTCAGTGGCGATAAATTCTCCGTGAGTCTAATAGATATGTTTGGTTTTGAATGCTATCACAGAAATCGCTTAGAACAATTAATTGTTAATACGACGAATGAACAAATTCAATTCCTGTATAACCAAAGAATGTTTGCCTGGGAAATGCAAGAAGCTGCTGAAGAAGAAATACCTTTTACAGCTTTTCGTTTTTATGATAATAAGAACTCTGTAGATCAACTGATGGGAAAACCTATGGGCATATTTTACATATTAGATGATGCCAGTCGTACTGGCAGTGGCCTAGATTTTATTATGAGTATGATGATATTTATAAAAAAATCAATTTTGTTGGAAGTGTTTTGTAAGAAGTAATAAATATTTTTTCATATTTTTATTAGGTACAGTCAAAACAAAATGTAAGGGTCCTTATGTAAAAGTATCTGGTGGACATGAATTTAGCGTAGCTCATTATACTGGAAAAGTAAACTATGATGCTCGAGAAATGGCGGACAAAAATAAAGACTTTCTTCCACCGGAAATGATTGAAACTATGAGAGCGTCAACAAATCTTAATTTGCAGCAACTATTCAAAAACAAATTAACGAAAACTGGTAATTTAACAGCTGCCTCAAATCAAAGTCCAGCGGCTTCAGGAGGACGGTCAAAGCCGGAAAAAGAAATGGAAAATTTGAAAGCAAGAGTAAGGATGTTATAACAATATATGCATATATATTTTTTTGTTCTTTAAATATATTATGTTCTAACACATTATATTTTGGCAGAAATTTAACACATTTTCAAAAGGTCAATTTTCACAAGTACGTAGAATGAGGACGGCGGCCGCCACATATAGGTCTACAAGTTTAGAGTTACTTAAGCAGTTGTCTATAGGGCCTGGTAGCGGTGGCACACATTACGTGAGATGTATTAGGACTGACTTGAATGACAGTCCACGTGGCTTCCAAAATGAAGTTATTAGGCAACAACTTAGGGCATTGGCAGTTTTAGACACAGCCAAAGCTCGTCAAAATGGCTTTTCTTGTAGGGTACCGTTTGCAGAGTTTATTAGACGGTAAGTAAAAAGATACAATATAATATACATATATGTATAAGATTTTTATAGTACCTATTGCTATATTTCAATTCATTTATAGGTACCGTTTCTTAGCATTTGACTTCGACGAAACTGTGGATGAAACTGCAGATAACTGCAGACTACTTTTAATTCGTCTAAAAATGGAAGGCTGGGAGTTGGGTAAAACGAAAGTATTTTTAAAATACTATAATGAAGAATTTTTATCACGGTAAATATTGTCATTAGTTATTGGCCTTCTGTAGCGCACTATAAGGAAAATTAATATTTGATTTGTGGTCAGGTTATATGAAATTCAAGTTAAGAAGATTATTAAGGTACAGAGCATGATGAGACTTTTTTTAGCAAAAAGAAACGCCGTGAAAAATAAATCTAAGAATTTGCATAGTAAGTGTTGCTGTAAAATGAATTTATAAATATGAGCATTTTCACTGTAGATATTATTCTAAAATGTTTATATTTTAGTTCAAGAGTTGAAAAAACAGAAGTCGTTAAACGTATCAGAAGAGGAAGCTGCTGTGTTGATACAAAAGGGTATGTTACTAAAGTAGTGAAAATATACAGTATTTTTGACAGTATGTCAATGTATACATTTAATAAAGATACTCATAATAACAAAAGAGTTTCAATAAGAAACTCATGTGAATACGAATATGCTTCATATTATTCTTAATCAAGGAAATATTATATTGTCATCCCATCTCACACGTGCAAATTTTCAAGCAACATGGATGGCATGAAGTCGGACAAAATTTAGCGTTGCAAGATTCTCTTACATAGATTGATTGAATACCTACGTGAAGCTAATAAAAAACTGTTTAAACTATACCTAATTCTAACTTTTATATCTAAGCTTACACTGTTATTCTAAATGTTTCGCAGCATATAGGGGCCATATTGTACGCAAGGCATATAAGCCTTTACTCAACAAATCTACTGGTGAGATTGATGAAGACACTGCTTCTTTTCTGAAGCGTTTTGCTATGAAATGGAAGAGTCGATCGATATTCCAAGTACTCCTACAATATAGAGCCATGCGTTACCAAGATTTGGTACACTTTTCACAGCAGGTACAAAAATCATAAACAGATTATTAGATAGACTTTAGCAGAAAATGATACTCTCTATTATACTTATTTATATATTTTTTTGATCGTATTCTATATCTAGCACCCACCTGAGGGCGTTGTAGAGTGAGTAACAGAACTCTGTAGTAACTTGTCTTTCTCTATAAACCATTCGTTCCTATATAAAACATAACCGAGTCGAATGTCATGCTCCTCCTTCCACATAATTGTAAATAGGGGTCCAAAGTTTTTCCTTTACATATTAATATTCCAATATCTCATCCATCATTTTCTCATAGGTTCACATTTACAACCAAGCCGTTGTAGAATCCCTTCTTAACACTAGCACGTCAATTGGCCTGGAAAAAGTTGACCCTCATGCTAAAGAGAAGACCTTCCTGGGAGCCGCACCCGCAACTGTTTGGAAACTACCATTCCGCGTAGATCAAATACAATTTTTGGACACAACTCATATGTGTGATCCCTCTGTAAAGAGCACGTAAGTATTTCATCTAGACAATAGATTATATGCCATATGCTACAGAATTCACAAAGAGAAATTAAATTACGAAACCAATTTACTACAAAAAATACACTTACTCTAGAATAAAATTTATTTTTATGGGAGACTGTAATCAAAACTAATTGTATGGTCTAATTTAAAAGAAGCCAGCGTGCAAAGCCACTAGCATATAATGTAATGTCTATGAGCACCTATTAAACACGTTGCACAAATTAGCATAATCATGTGTGACCTGCACCGTTCCTTTCTAAAAATATTATCAACAATCTTTTAGAAATTATATTGTTGATGACAAAAACATAATTGGTTTTTTATTATAGGGATACATTTGCAAGTCCATATGATTCTGACAACGAACAGTGGGATGAACCTTTGAAACGTCGTTGCAGTGCAGTTCAAACGGATCCTTTCAAAGCATCCACGAGCACTCAAACGCTTATTACCGTGCCGTTCTGCCGAGACCCCACACAACCCGTGCCAATTTTACCTCCCGACGAACCTGACATTTATGCCAATTCAAGGGAGACTTATAGCAAGCCCGTTATATACAAAAAACCACCAAGTCTCTCTCCTACAAGTTTCTACCAACCACCCGCTCCATGGTCTAGCGGAGACGACACTGATATCTTGGAAAACAGCGCCGGTCGCAGAGGTGGGTATACACGTAACTTTACCGTGGATAAAAGTGATTTGCCAGATCCCATAAGCGAGCTTCAGGCCATGGGTAGATCCTCGAGGGATCCGAGAGATGAAGATGACGATGATGAACCACCATTTAACTTTCAGGCAATGTTGAAAAAGACGCCGAAAAATAGAGCGTCCATGAAACGACAAGGCGAAGTGTTTGAACCGTACGATAATAGATCTAAAAATTCCAATTCCCGTCACATAAATCCTGGATATGGAGCCCCAGTGTCTAGAAGACATATAATTTCTCCAAGTGAAGCATCATCTATGGTTACCTCACCGACTCATTCTATTGCATCAAGCAAAATGCCGCCGAGACACGACTTTGACAGATCCCCTAAAGATTTCGACGAGGTCAGCTTTGAAAAACGCTCACCGACTTCCCGTTACGCAAATAATAAAGATGAAACAGAAACCATCGAGTTAGCACCAGGGATCACTGTGGAGGGCTCGGTCGCAGATTTATAAATAAAAAAATATATATGTATTGAAAAAATATATTTAATCTCCACTTTGTTTGAAGCTTACACCTAAAATGGCATTACTCAATATTTTTGAATCCGCTATTAAAGCCACGTATTACTTGTTTAGTACTAATTATCGTTTTATGCTTAATTAAAATATTCTTCTCAATAGAGTTAAGTATATTAAATACAATTTTCGAAAACTTAAAGCGAATCATCATGGTACCATAATTTTTTTTATCTCAATCATCACTTAATACGTATAGTAGAAAAATATGTCATTTTAAACCTTACACAAAGTACCTTAATCGAAATTGCTTTGGTAACTTATAATTTACTTATCATCTAAAATCAGTATTAGAATATATTAATAACATATTATTGGAGTTAGGCGTGTGGTCCACTTAAACCGGCTATTGTCTGGATTTGCTTTAAATTATAAAGAATACTTAAAAATAAAATATTTAAAATATAAATTATTCGAAAGTATTAGAGAATTAGACTTGTTATCACATTATGTAATCCATGTTACAATAAAGATATTACACTGAGGCGACTTATTATTATATTTCCTTACTTAACAATTACAATATCAATCTCCATGTTGTATAACTCTTTTGAGTCTTAAAAAAATATATGAAAAAGAATTATAAATCAAAATTAGTACAAATTTTAATAGACATTTATTTTTTACTATATAATTTAAAAATCCAGTATATATGTTTTAAAAACAAATAGAAGTTTATGGAATAAAAATATATTTTTGTATTATACATTGTATATCTGTATACTCTTTCAAATATTCATGATTGATATGTTTATCATAAGAAATTTTAATTTGCGACCTATATTTATACTTTACTTATTATAGGAGCAACATCACAACTATAGACAATAAATCCAATCTAATATGATACCTTCAATTTATATAATATATATTTTTCAATTTCCAAGTTATAAAAATACATGATTTGTTTCAAATTAATATTAGAAAAGACCTTCTATGTTATAAATATACCAAAAAGTTTCAAAGTCATATTGCTTAATTATTTCTTCATTAAATCACACTCCATACAAAATTACTTGCAAACATACAAGTTAAATACAATATTATTAATTTTTCAGTTATAGTCATATTTTCCATACATCTGAATGTACATGACGACTATTACTAAAATGACATCTTAAATTTATTGCCAAAATTTTAATTGACTTAAAACTACACACTTCAATCGTATAAAAATATTTTTCTTATAATTTATAATTCCTCTTTGAAATATTGACATTAAAAATATTGATGTAGTTACAATTTAAAAAAAAGTTGAGACATCATGAAAATGTTTTGCTTTATGAGAAAAAATTAAATATCGAATAAAAATTCTTAGTCAACTAATTATTATAAGAGAGCTTTTTATTATTGCCCCTGTTGACGCGTTAATAACGCGTCCTAGCAACGTATGTATATGTCACTTTATATAAACATGGATGTTAAACCATGGTAGTGTGTGTAACATTTATTTTATTAATTTAATATACTTTTATGTATTATTTAAAAAATATATTAGCATTCTGCACTCCTTCTCTATATAAACTATAAGTGTGCCAAATTTCATGCTCCTCCGTCCGCGTAATTTTCGTAAAAAGGGGTACAAAGTTTTTGCTTCACGTATTTAATATAGATTAGTTGACTAAGAATTTTTTTATAGTCTATATAATATGAATATATTCATGTGTAAATTGGATGGAATATTTAAATCAACTAAGTGAAGTATTTATTCGGTTCATTAAATCATAATAGGTATTTTGTTGGACAATTTGTTTATTTTAATATTTTAATTTTCAGCGGAGAGTTTTTGAAAGAGAATGGAGTGTCTTAACAGTAGGTTCTCTGGTTCTCTCTGCCTACCCCGCTACATGCGGGATACAGCGTAAAGTCAAAAAAATAATAATATTTATATTTTAATATATATGAAAATAAACAAAATGTTTAACCAAATTAAAAAACCAAATACAGAATATTGTAATTAAAATTTTTTTGCTAACAACATATTATAAATAAGTTGCAAAAAGCGTATAAGAATTTCAACGCAGCCGGCTTAGTGGTCAGAGCGCTTGGACGGTTTCCAAGGCGCGGGTTCGAGTCCCGCTGCGTCCAAAATTTTTATACGTTTTTTAAATATGTTTATTGTAACCTTTTTTTTCATCTACAGCGATAGATAATTTTTGCTACCCCAATTTCATGTAGTTACGATACAATTACCTTCAATACAATATAATAATATATTTTTATTTTTACTTATTATGATCCTAAACCCTAAAAAATCTCTGTCATGTACAGTATGTCATACTGATGAAAAATATTTCAAAGTAGATTAAAGACTAGCAAAATGGCTTTTATTAGTAAATGTTAGAATAAACATATTGTTTCATTAAATTTTCATTAATATTGGACATTTTTGTTTATTAATGGCAATATTATATTACACGAGGCCAATGCCAATTTAAGGCTAAGGCCAATCAAACATGCCAAATGAAATTCTAAACAAATCTACATTACTCACTTATTCAACTAAACCGTTTGACTTATTAAATTGAGATCATTATATTATGAAATTAAACTAAAAATTATAACCAATTTTACTTAAAATATACTGACCATATTGTTACTTAATGCCAGGATATTACCTATATGTATATAAACAGCTAGAATTACTGAGTGAATGATGGATAACATACAGGAGAAATTTCTGGCAATAGAAGGCTGAAATATTGTTAGTAAGTTCCTTGGAGGGTAATATAAAAATATACTAATATGAATATACAACATAAATCTCATATTTACTAAATATTCATTAAGTTAGGCAGGAATCGGACTTGTTTCATGGAGGTTATGACAAGAAAAGACAAATCAATATACTATACTGTGTAGATTAAGTATAACAATAATAATATAAATAACACAGTGTCATGATAATCTACTTATCAGTGGCGAGGGGCGAAATTTTTAAAAAGGTAAGCCGGTATATATTTTTAGAGAAGCCGGTATATTTAGGGAAGTCGGTATAGAATGTAAAATTATTTTGTGTTACTATTGAATTCTGCTAATGACCTTTTTTTACATGGTTTTCGATGTCAGTTAAGAGCTTGTTTCTTTTTGCTTGTTTTTTACAAAGTCGCTCTCAAATTTTTGCAAAAAATTAATTGTCTATGTTATATGTATGCCTCGCCACTGCTACTTATTAATATTTGTTAGGTAAAGCAGAAAAAAGATTGACCTATATAGAAAACAAAAATCTGCCATATTAATGTTGAATAGATTAAAATAAATGAATGATTATTAACGTCTTTGAGCATGCAAGTTGAGCACATATCTCTATACCAATTTCAAGTTGTATGAAGAACATACAGTGATTGAAGTACAAAGAGAAAAAACATAAAGAGTTAAATTCGCCCCAGGCGTGAAAGGGTTGACAATACCATTTTTTTAAATATTAATAGGTGATAAAAATAAATGACCGCATAAAATAAAAAACCATATAAATAAATTAGAATCATCAGTGTGAAATAGAATTTAAAAACGCCTGTCTCAAAAATGTTGCATTTTCAATTTATCAATGTATTCAGACCAAAGAAATTAATTATTAAAAAGAGATCAATATAAAATTCTGCAGACTATAGTCAACTAAGTGATATACCTATTTGTTCATTCTTTTTCTTTTAATGGACTTTATTTGCAAATTCATTACATGTATATAGAAGAGATAATAATTTTCCAAATGTACTAAAATTATTGAAAAATTACAACTCCAATGATAGTTTAAATATATAAAAAAACGAATATTGCACAATACTCTTTTTGTACATCCATTTTGTTTAACATATTTTATAGGAAACTTCAAAATTCACTTCATAAACATTATTTGACACAAACTGGACCAGAATACATTAGTATTTAGTTTTAAATATTACTTTCAATTTTTATAATAATCTATGAAAAAATATTAATCTTGTATGTGTAAAACAGGGCTTCTTAAACTTTTGTCATCCATAACCCCTTTTATGATTGCGAGTTTCTTGACGACCCCATACAAATTGGTAATTGGCCAAAATGTATATATAAGTATTTAACTTTAAAATCTCTCGAACCCAGAATTTTGCTACGCGACCCCATTTCGGGTCGCGACCCATAGTTTAAGAAGCCCTGGTGTAAAATATTAAAAATTTACAGATATAGCATATATTTACCAAAATATATATATTATTTTTCATAGAAATAATTATACAAGTGTGTACAATGAATATGATAAGTTTTTTTTTAGGTTATGTGAAACATATATTAAAAAAGTATTTATATGTTACACTCTGTATATCATTTCTAACCGAGGACCTTGTTCCAATAAGCTCTAGTAAGGTGGATATCAAAACTATTATTAGAAAAACCCTGTCCAGTTTAAATTAGTTATTTAAATTCAATTGTTAGTAATTAAGTAACTGAGCTAATTATGATTTGGAATTGAGAATAACATATGAATGGCAGTATGAGGACTAAAATCAATCTACCAATATACATACACACGTACATTATTTGACATATAACATCAAATATGTTTATATGAAACAAATTGCCTTAAGTTCATACATTTTTATCCATTAATTAAAATTTTACCAAAAAAAAACCGACTTCAAATAAAATACATTAAAAATGAAATTATTATGAATAGTTTAAATCTTAACAAAGTTTAAAGAGAGCCACATCATAAGCAGTAGCTATCAAACAGAAAAGAGTCATCGAAATTGGTTCATTCAGTAAAAAGTTACTCCACAACACACACAAGAAATACAGTTCAATTGAGAACCTCTTAAAGTCTTTTAAAAATATATGTAAATTAATTATTTTTCTCAGTAACATTTCCATTATCAGATATACCAACCTGACCTAAAAGTTGGGCTACACTGGGTTCATTGAGTGTGAGTACGGCGTGAGCTTCTACCATAACTACAAGAGAGTTTCTTGCTTCTTCATGGGGGACCCCATGAGATCTGGTTGCATGTGAATACCATGCACCAGTTGACGGTAACACTGATATACACCATTTGCATGACAATCTGGAAATAAATTATTATTCTTTAAATATATTTTTATGGTATTTATTTGAAAAATTGTAAATTGGGAAACACAAACAAAAAAACATAAGTAGAAGTTCAAATTCAAATAGCATTCTTAGAATAAATAAATAATTTTTTATAGTAAAAACTTTTAAAATGTTGATGGTGAAATTATTCTATTTATGATTGTAAAATTTTGTGATAATAAAAGGCTAGCGAATGAAATTATGTTTCTTAAATTTCATAACACATCAAGTTACAATTCTGAATAGACATGTTAGAAACAATATTTACCATAAAAAAATAAATTTGCTACAACACATATATATATATATATTCATTTTTTTGCCACAACATACACAATTTTTTTTTATAGTCAACCGTTGATATATATTTTATTATATATTCTTTATTGTACTTAAAAAATAAAATGTTTTATACAAAATGTAAAAAAATATTCTTTAGCTTATTCTTAATATTCATTACATTATATGAAATTATGACGTAGGCTAGAATGAAATATAAAATTACTTAGTAAATATAAATTCCTACCTATTAGTTGTATGTCTTGATTTAACATGCCGCCTCCTGTAACCCCAACTATTGTAGACTCTCGGACAAAATGGACATGGAAATGATGGGTTTGCATAACATGTATTGTTTTTATCTGAAATATTATATAAAAATTAGTAGTAAAATATATAATTTTTTTCTTTATTTACTGTAATAAAATCAAATATATTGATCAAGCACTGCTAATTTAGATATAGAAATATTTTGACATTCATGGTTTACCTTATGTTATACTGTTTGCTAACGTATGCTACTAGCATTAATTTGCTATCAAAAAATTTTGTTAGAATCAATTATAACAAAAAAATATTTTCACTTCTCTCTTGTAAAAAAAAGCTACTTGGAGTTCTACATCTTAATACACAATATCTCAACTTTAGATGGAAAACGGCAAACAGATAATCTTGATACTTGGTTATCTTTGATTATACTGTGTTTTTTGCTTTTGTGGTTTGTCTTATATGAATATTCTTAAAAGTAACAGTATTTATAACCATACCTTTAACAATTTGGGCTTCACGAGAAATAAAGTTCATATTTTCATTTGTGATGCTTAAAGACTCCACTATGGTCCCACTTTGCAACACTGTTTCAACTTCTTTATCGATTTCTATTTCTTTATCATCATCTGGATCTACATTTTTTTCATTTATCACATTTAAACATGGCTGTGTACTGCTGACTTCATTAATCCACTTTTTGATACAACGGTCATTGTTTGCACTTAAAGGCTTATCAGAATCGCTTTCAGGACTAACCGGGTATTTCTTTTCTATAGTATTATCTAGGACTGCAATATCTGTGTCATTTGTGTTATCTCCTGAGTAATCTGTGAGAGGTGAGTCAATAGGTTCTACTTTCGGTATGATGTTCTGAAAATTTAAGGATATATTTTTATATTTTATGGATTAATATTACATTTTTTCAAAAATAATCATACATTTCACATAAGGCAAACACATTAATGGAATCATAGAATTAAGAAATTAAATAATAATATTAAATACTTACTATATTTTTAGGCACATCTGAATTTGATACAGCAATTGCAGTATCAACTTTTGTAGTGGTCAAACTAGGCTTTTTATTACATTTATTTTCATCGTGTTCGCTTTTCTTACGTTTCTTAGGTAGAGGTTGCGTTGATGTGGCTGTCTTCTAGAATTTAAAAAAGATATAAACATTTACTGAATAACATAATAAGTTTATAATTTCCTAGCTTTTACTGAATAAAAAAGTAAATAGTATGGCTGTTAAAAATCATATAAGACATTGGTCTATCACTGTCTAACCTCGTCATCTCGTGTAGCATCATTTCCAGTAGATAAACCACATATTCGTAAGGTTTCAGCAGTCTTTAAAAGAACAGGCAAAAATTCTTCAGTCACATTCACTTCACCATTATACATGAATCGTAGAAGAGTTCGTAAAGAATCCGTATTGATGTCATGAAGCACTATAATTGGATCCTTGTGGGGGTTTTGCTGCGAAAAAAATGTGTGGGCGTTACGCAAAAATTTTACAGCCTTAAAAGGGAATCACTTTATTATTGTGATCTATATATAAAAATTCACCTGGAATATCGTTCTAAACACTGAACTATTGGCAGAAAGAATGATTTTATGTGCTTTAAAGCTATGCCCTTCTGAGACAAGTGTGACATCTGATAAACCTTCGTCTTTGAACAATTCCTTAACGTTGCATAAAATATTATTCTGATACCCATTCCATTTTAAGCTGATTTCTTGATTTGCCATAATGTGTCTTCATAAAGAAAGTTTGTTTACAAAAAATAAAACGTAAAAATAAACAAATTAAAATGCTACCGATCGCAACGAAAGACAACAACTCCAATGTTGTCAGCACGAAATATGATTTTTTAATTGCCATTTGCAACCCGTAAATTATTATTTTTTTCTTCAATCAATCTTTAAATAAGAAACAAAATATTCAATAATATTATAAGAATTGGAGTAACACACCTGTAATAAAATAAATCGAAACCATTAAATAATATATTTTTTTATTCTAACCTATTATTAATATATGTTTATAACTGTGATAAATTTAACAATTTCATTAATATATGTTTATAACTGTGATTAATTTAACAATTTTAACAAATGTACTTACAAAATAAGTTTACTCACAAATAGGTGAAATATTTTCTAACTTTACGGCAAATATGTCTACAAATAGTAGAAAATCACAAAAAAATTATAGCTATATATATAATGGCAACATTTTAGAATAAATATTAGCGGGAAAACAAAATTTATTTTTAAAAAAGCAACTAAAGAAAAAAAAATTAAGAGTGTAAAATAAATTAATATGTAATAAGCTTAGATAACAAAATTGAAATATTATGGCAGGGGCAAGGCCGCAGCTGAGATCATTATGTTGGGTAATACTTAGAAAAAATACATGAGGCTATTGCCCATGACTAGTTAACACATGAAGCAAAAGGTTTGTAACTTATAATATTTTAAATTGAACTTTAGCTACTGAAACAGTTCCGTGTTACGGGCATTGATATAATAAAATAAATAACTATAAAAATCTATAGCAAACAACTTAGACATAATATCTTTTCACTAATATTAGAAAACATTTTTGGATAGAACAAAAATGCCTTAATCTGGCGGAAAGTGGGGAACGGATTTATTGAAAGAGAACGGAGTGTTTTAATACTAGGTACTCGGGTTCCCTCTGCCTACCCTGCTAGATGCGGGATACTGCGTGAAGTTAAAAAACAAAAATATTGTCAATAAATCAATCATATTTATGTTAAACGTTAATTAATATTTTTTTACTTCTCTACATATAGAATATCAATTACGACTTAATTTTGTCAAGCCAAATGTTAAACTTCGTAAGATAATGCTTGTTTTATCAAACCTTGAATAGGTATATTTATTACGAAATTGTTATATTGTAGTAAGAGGATTACGTGTGATTAATTCTTGACCCTTTTATGATAAAAATGAAACTAGTTGCTGTAACGGTTGTTGTATATGTAAGCAAATTGTAACATTCAATTGTTTTATTTGAAAAAAAAAAACCGTTACCTTTTACTTTCTTGTATTTATTTGTATTTCAAGACTGATTAACTCAAAACACATAATATACTCGAAACATATAATAAAATGTTTATTTTTCGAATGCATTTCTTCCGATTTCTTTTGATTATTTTGCTTCATTACCGGTTGAATCTTGAGTTATCCAAATTACTTACTTACTTAACTTCACGCTTATCCCTAGCGAGGTAGTCAGAGAGAACGGAGCGCCAAACGCTACGGTCCCTGCATACCTCTTTCGCCTCGTCCACAGTCATTAACCTCTTCATGCATGCCCTCCGGGGAGTCCTCATGCTTTTTACGTGACCTTCCTCCAGTATCATTGATACTGTATTCTCGAAGGGCAACCGAGGTCTTCCCCTGCCTCTCTTACCACCTTTGCTTCATATATCTTCATCCAAATTAAAAATTAAATTTTTAATCAAGTACAATGAACCAACACAGTTGTATTGTAACTATAATAAATAATCTTCAGTTATCAATCGATAACCCTGTGAAAACTTAACTCTCCTTAGTTAGATATTAGCGTTTGACATTATTAGTGTTATTAAAAGTGTAGAAGCAATAGCATCCTAATCAATATGAACAAATTGTTCTTTATTTTATTTTCAACAGTATTTTATGTATTGGACATAGTAAAAAGTATAGAAGTGTCTCAAATCAATAGTTCAGACGATAATTTACAAGAAGATGCTACAATAGATGCTGTAAGTAAAGAAATAACTGTTATTTTTTTTTCAATAATAAAAATAATAAAGTTTTTTATATTAATCGTAAAATTAAGATATTTTAATATTCTTGTGAATAAATTAATTTTCAGTTTACATTAATAAAGAAATACGGTTATCCGTGTGAAATACACCGAACTTACACTGAAGATAAATATGTATTGGAATTGCATAGAATCCCTCACGGCAAAAACGATACGACAAAAATAAATAGACCTGTGGTTTTCTTACAACATGGCCTGCTTTCTTCATCTGCTGAATGGGTCATTATGATGCCAGGAAAGGGACTTGGTAAGGTATTTTGTTAAATTTTCTTACTTTAATATTTACTATTCATTTCACATAAGAACGATATTTTTAGAAACGTATAAAAATTTCAACGTAGCAGGATTCGAACCTGCGAGTAGTGAAATACGTCCATACGCTAGTGTCCTATATCTAAACTGTCAAGTAGCTTAGTAAATAGATGGTCAAAGATTGTTATGTAGTAGTAGGTACTTATTTGCTTTATTTGAAAATATAGTAAATTAAGGGGGTATGTTGGAATTTTGTATGACAAGTTTAGTTCATATTCATGCTACAAAGCGAATACAATATATATTGAAAACTCGATTGTTTTTTTAGATTACGTATATTATAGCTAGCCATTAAAACTATACGTTCTTAAGTATTCGTATACGCTATAACTTATTGTTGTTATCATCTCTGTAGGGAGGTTTTTACAAGTTTCCGCTACCCTAAGATTATTTCTAACATTGTTTTTTATTATTTAAGCTTTAAACAATAGGCAGGCAGAGAGAATATAGTGCTAAGACACTTCATTCTCCATTTTTTGCCTAATTTCCAAGAAATTACATTGTTTTACTTTATAAGTACGTCTATTAATATGATCTTTAAGATTGCGTGCAATTGATATAAAACATGCTTTCTTGTAATCTATTGTAAAGTAGGTAATGCGGGTTGTAATTACGCACTATAAATCTAAGTGAACGGCATTGAAATACAAAGCAAATTATTAGTTTCGACTAATTGAATTATTATCATAATATTCTAGTTATGTTCGCTTTAATTTGTAATCTATTTTAAAAAATCAAGCTAGCCTGAAGCCTTTATATAAAAAAATACTAGATTTTTTAAATTTTCAGTATACTATGGTTGTCATCATATATGACGTATGGTATAGTGATGTCACTAACAGAGTGGAGAGTGGTTGCTATTAAACTAAATGGTTGCAGATTCGATCCCCATTTTGATGTCATGATTACGTAAGACAAAGTCACTTAGTTACCTATCGCCACCTAACTCGAAATGTCTCTCAATTTACCTAGTGCAAAGTGGAGAACAGGGCCTTACGTCCTAGGTTCTTACTGACAGATTTCCAGTCATGGATTAAATCCCTTTTAAACTGACGACAAACATATTTATATTGTCTAGGCAAGTCAGTATCAATATTTATGTGCGGAATTTATGCAATAGCTAATAAAATGAAGCGCCTTTAAAGAACATAATAATTTTAAAATTAATGCAGAAAATATTTCAAGGCAACATAACATGGATTCTTTTAATAAAGAAAAAAATGGTTTGTTTATGGATAATAGAATAAAAATTCAATACTTGGCAGAATAGACGAAAAACTACTCTACCAAAAAAAGGACAGTATAAAAAAATAAAAACATTATTCCACAGCATATCTCCTAGCCGACGCTGGCTACGACGTATGGATGGGAAACGCTAGAGGAAACACATACTCCCGTAAACATTTAAATATAAATCCATCTTCGCCCGCCTTTTGGAAATTTAGTTGGCACGAGATAGGTTATTATGATATACCTGCCATGATAGATTACGTTTTGAAAGAGACTTCAGCTTCTAAGCTACAATATGTGGCATTTTCTCAAGGGACTACAGCATTTTTTGTAATGATGTCCACAAGGCCGGAGTACAATGATAAAGTGGTAGCCATGCAGGCTCTAGCTCCTGTCGCGTATGTTGGCAATATAAAAAGTCCTTTGGTTATGGCGCTGGCACCGTTTACCAATTCTTTAGAGGTATGTAAAATATTTTAATTTTTTTTTTTTACTTTAGGCTGGAAATTAGCAGTTAGTAATATCAATACCTTTCAAATGAAAGGCAAAGATATGGATATTGGTCTAGTCAGTTTCAACAAGTAGGTAGCTACAACTAAGTGTATAAATTTATTATATCTAGGCTATCTGAAGAAGTTAAATAAATAGACGATAATCCATTTATTTCATTGTTTTGATTTTCCAATAAAAGCACTTGTTATAAACGTCGAATATTTTGTAAGGATTTACTTTTAGGCATATGTACTGATAATATCATAAGATTATATAATATATACGTAGAGTGGGTTCGGGTACGTATTGTGGGTTCGATTCCCACTCCAGTAAATGGAATTTTTCATTTCCTAGGTTTGGTAGCAAGGCAAAGCGCGGCGTTGAGTTCCGCCATGCAATGTCTCGATTCGGCGGAATGTGGGGAGTTGCGGTTGTGGGCGGAGTGTCTTAACACTAGGTTCCCTGTGCCTACCCTGCTATATGCGGGATACAGCGTTTTTTATAACAATTTTTCCCGCATAGCACGATCAGCAAAAAGAGCCTAATGCTAAGACACTCCGTCTTCCGCTTCCCGTCCAAAATCGAAAGAGACGCAACTTAATGCCACGCTATGCTTTTCAAAAGCAGTAAAATGAAAAAAAAATAAATACATAGTCAATAGTGGGGGTCAAATTCGCAACCATCGCTTTTACGGTTAGACGTCCCACTGCGCTACGATGGCTGCTACCGCATTTTCATGGGGAATTTATTCGATTTTTACAATGGGAACCATTTATTTAAGAAAAAAACTTAGCTACTAAATTTTAAAACAATTCTATTATTTATCTGCTATGCATCTCTTACATAAAATATTTTATGATATGCATCTCTTACCACATAACCACTACAATAGTAATACAAAATCATAACTATACGTATTTTTCCATACAATTATTTCAGAGAATACTAAAATTATTGGGACACAATGAATTCATGGCAAACGGTATGATAAACGAACTCGCTGGGGAAATCATTTGCCGTGAAGAAGCAATAACGCAAGTTCTTTGTACTAACATATTATTTTTGTTATGCGGTTATAATGAAGCTCAACTAAACAAAGTAAGTTTTCTGTATAATACGATTATAATAAAATAAGTGAGGATCGGGAATATTAAAAGAGAACGGAGTACCTTAACACTATGTTCTCTGGTTCCCTCTGCCTTCCCATTTCATATATTCTCTCTTCTACCTAAAGGTTACCTGGTAGAGATCGCTTTCTTAGCTATAAGGTAGCATTGTACTATTAAGATCTTTTCGTTTCTTTCTGGTGTGCAATAAAGAGTATTTATTATATTATGATTGCAGACAATGCTACCAGTAATATTCGGCCACACACCAGCCGGAGCATCAACTAGACAACTTATTCACTTCGGTCAACTATATAAATCTAAGAAATTCGCTAACTTCGATCACGGTTGGCTCACAAATAAACGTATTTACGGTACATTTACACCACCCACTTACAATCTAAGTGCTATAACGACCCCTGTGTTTTTACACTATGGGGATAACGATTGGTTGTCAACCCCAAGTGACATAGATAAGTTGTTTGTGGAAGTAAAGTCAGTAGTGGGTAAGTATAGAGTACCTATGCCTAAGTTCAATCATTTGGACTTCATATTTGGTATAGACGCTAATAAATTGTTGTATCAACGCGCTATCAAAATAATGTCTCGATTTATTTAAATAAAACACTGAAAATGATAAAACTTTTTGTATATTTTGTTTCTTTTTTTTTTTTTTACTTATTATTTTGTTCGTCATAACACATCCGTTGTAGACATCTGTAAGGAAACATTGAATCTTCTTATTATATTGCTAGATGTAATGTGACTTAGTTCGCGTGAACAATGTTAATCCTAAAACCCTTTTTTTCCATTTTCGTAGAAATTTCGAGAAATTCTCTCTTAGTGCTCTCCTACACTCCCTATATTCCAAATTTCAGCTTTCTGTGTCTAGTAGTTTCGTCTGTGCCTTGTCACGTAGCAAAGCAAACGTTCTATTTTCTAATATATACATTAATATAATTCATGTCTCCCATAATAGCGTACATAGTAATTATTAGCACAAATTA
>JAKGSA010000033.1:913199-988126 GCA_033558755.1 Philaethria dido | reverse complement strand
TAATGGTTGCCTGTAAGAGATCACTTTTGGTGATAAGGCCGCCTTTGCTTACTTACATGTTTGTCACTCTGCTATACTTTATGTATTATGTGCAATAAAGTGTTTTTATTTATTTATTTATTTACATTTATGATCAAATTATTTGTTTGTGACAATTGATCTATTTTAATATTACGGTATTGTTTTCCTTATACGCCTTATATTAATTAACTTTAGAAATACAAACTCAAACATAAAATATGTATAAAATATTATTATGATGAATACGTCTCATTGAACACTATAGTAGTGGGTTCGAATTCCGAGGGAGAAAGATTATATTCTAAGCATTATGGCAAAAAAAATTAGCGCTATCAGGATTTGTTGGAAATTGATATTGAGAAATATAGTTACAAAAAAATATTTCACAACTAGCGCGCTACAGAAGATGATGTTACACATACAATTTTTGTATAAACATATCGCACCTTCAGAATTATGGGGCTATAGTCAAAAACTCATGATTTTGAATTTTTCTCACGAACCGACTTCAGACAACAATGTTTATTGACTTTGATTAAAACAAGAATATAAATTAAAATATAATTAAATATTATATATATATATATATATATATATATATATATATATATATATATATCTTTTCAAATAGATCATTATAATTCTAAAGAATATAACTAATAGTGACTGTTCGGTTATATTCACGCATTTCCGACATTTTGTCGAATACATTAAGATAATCTTAAACCTAAAAAAGATTATTTATTTACTACTACCCATATTCCCACAAATGGAATTCGAATCGGCACCCACCCTTAATTTTACATTATATTTAAGCACACAAAAGTTTCCGACAGAATACTCACGAACACAGAATCCGATATAGTTGAATGAGAAGAATTAGCTGAATGTGGTATTTCAGTATAGGATGCTTTCATACTAATATTTTTTTGATTCAATTTCCTTTTACTTGCATAGTTCAGTTCCCTTGCCACTATTTCTTTGAAGGTATCTTGTACTAAAATATTTTATGATATGCTTAAACGAAAATCTAAAAACATTCTCTAATATGTTGTTGAGACTCAAATATTTATTTTTGTTATTTAATTAAAATATTTGATATTTGAATTGAATTATTTTGATTGAAATTGAACTATTTAGATTGAATCTATAATTCGGTAGTGCATTTTCCACTAGTATAATATTTTATTTTACTAATATCTTACTTATTTTATGAATATAATTTTTTTTCGATAAACATTCTAAGATTTTCACCCACAATTGTTGTATTAATTTAGATACATAGCGAATGTGCTAGAATAGCGTCTAACAGTTAATTATTGAACTGAATAAACGCACAAGCGTGCGACTGTAAGCGCGACAGGTTGTGGGTTCGATTCCCACTCCAGGAAATGTAAAATTTAGTATTTTCATTTCTTGGGTTTGGTAACAAGGCAAAGCGCGGCGTTGAGTTCCGCCACTCAACACGCAATGCCTCAATTCATCGGAAAGAGGGTAACGGAAGTGTTGAAAGAGATTGGAGTGTCTTAACACTAGGTTCTCTGGTTCCCTTTACCTACCCTGCTATATGCGGGTTACAGCGTGAAGTTAAAAAAATAATATATGTAATATATATTTTTAAATGGAATCTACCTTTACTTAAAACTTTAACAGGGTCTTCATTTCTCTTGCAATAGCTACTCGGCATTGTGTTATTTCCCATAGTGTTGTTTGTTTTATGTAATACTTGCAACATGGATACGTGTTTAAAATTCTACAGAAAATGAAAATACATTTAAATCTAAAAACTAACGAATTTGCAAATCGTAAATTTAAAAAAAATAAATTAATTTTGTACATTGAGTACAAAATCGTTATCGTCATAATCATTCAAAAATGATGCTAAAATTGAATAGGAATCTTACCGTATTGTTACAATTTTTCAAAGTAATTATCATTTCTGATTCAATATCTTTGACAATATTATCGTTTTCACAACAGGATTCGAATGGCATTGGTGCAGCAATTTTATTGCTATCATAAATATTTAGTGGTCCATAAGAAGATATATTTTTTGACATAGTCTCCAATTCAAGCTTTAGTGACAAATTTTCTCTTTTTAGTATTCTCAATTCTTCGTTTTGTTGATTATATCTTTGTTTTAAATATTGTATTTTTTTATTGCGGTACAAGCTTTCCTGAGATGAACAAGTATTACTGTTGGCATTGACAGTTTTAATTGTAGTCGACGTATATTGACTTAACTTTTTAATTGATTTTGTTGTAAGTTTGCTTTGAGAAGGTTTACATAATGAAATATCTATTTCAGTCCCAACATCTTTACGACAAGTAAAATTTGTACTTGAATGAATTTCTTTTATTTTGTAGTACCAGGAAGAATTTGATACTTGGTCATGTAGATATGGCGTTAGACTTCTAACTATAAGTGCTTTCTCAATTATTTCATTTTGCCAAATCTGAGCAACAGTTTTTATGCTTTCGTTGCTGCTGCATGGTTTAAATTCACTTTTTGTGTTGTCCATTCCAAATATTTTTTCTAATATTATTTTCCAAAACATCTTAATCGCCTTTAAGGCTTCTAGACACTGCTCGCAAGGCCAATGCGTTGTTTCAAGTTCTTCCTAATAAGCATAGTATAAGTAACTTTTTAAATTGTTACCTAATTTAAGAAATATATAAAAGTAAGGAACATACTAACTTCAACAAAATATTTATCGAATGCCTGTTCATTTTTCAAGCATTCCTTTATTGCGTGACACGAATTACAAATGCTGTCCAAAACCACTTTGGATTTACATTCTGGGTGACATCGTGGTGCTAACTGTATAATTATATTTTATATACAATTCTTATTCTACTTAAAAATGTAAAAAGCAGTGTAAAAAAATAATAAAAACATCGCCATATATTAACCTTACAACGTCGTCTCCAAGTCATAGTTCTAAGTAATCCTGTCACAACAGATACAGGAACAATACAAACTGGCATATCACACCTCATCCAATCTCTAAGATAGCAGTTCCTAACATTTATATCATGACTCCAAGCTCTTACATCTGCACATGATTCAAAAGATTTTATTTTTCCTTCGTTACGCCCTAATAGTTTAAGATTCTTTTGACTTTTATGAAACATCGAATTTTCTTTGCATTTATTAACTTAAAATTTATGCTAATCATATTGAAACTATCATTTAAAAATTGTGATGTAATATTTGTCAAAAATTAAGACTGAATTGACATATTTATAGATATGTAAAAGTTAGTTTAGAACCTCCAGTAAGGTTTATTTTTTATAATTTTTGCAAATTAACAGTTACACATAAAAACTATGAACACAATAATTTCAAAATTGACATTCTACTAAAAGTCACATTTCAGACTCGATTTCGTGACAAACATTTTATATACTGATTTTATTATTTACATTTAAAGTATCGTAATACCAAATAAATTGAATCCATCATTATGAATATGGATGGCAGTGAAAAGTAGAGTCGTAAGTATAATTTGATGCACAGAAAAATTCAAAAATTGATATTGAACAAATAATTTGGCTATGTCATTTATAACTAAAAGAGAACGTGTATTTAACGAATATGACTTATTCGACTTACCTGCAAGAAATGAGGGTAAGTTGAAGGCGTATGCGTCGTGTACAGACGCGAGGGCGTGGTCACACTTTTGTTCTGACAAAACTGAACACCTAGTAGAACTGATAAAAAGGAATAATGAAACTGTTCGACCTAAATATGTACCAACCGAAGTAATTGTAAGCACTCTAATGATATCGAAGAATGCTGAGATAGGACGTCTCAAGCGCAAGATAGAAGAGTTTGAGCAAATGATAGCCGCTTACGACCAATTGGATCTTACTTGTGATCAGAAATGTGAAATTGCTAACGCAGTAAGTTGCCTATGCCACTATTAATAATTTATCATTATCTTCATAAAATATGTCATATACACATACGCATCCATTAAGTATAAGCGTCCATTGAGATTATACTATGTTTCAGCACGCAGCTATAAAAGCTGCAAACAAGGAGCTTGATGACATGGTAAATAATAATATAGTATCTTAGCCTTTTGGTACTTTGTTTCCTTATTTCGGCTTAAATTATTTTTTTTATTACAGTGCTTGGATTTAGATCTTTCTGGTTTTACGGAGGTAAGTCCGAAACAAATAACCTATTCAAAGATATAAATTATTAATATTTTACTTTATATTTAGTTGATTTTTTTTTCAGGGCATAGATTCAGAAACGTTTGAGGTATGACGACCTGATAATATTATTTACTAGTCAGATTATGGTAAAAATTCTCTTTTATTTGAGAGCTCTTATATTAGTATGGTAAAAGTACATAATAACATAGTATGTATGAAATTTAAAGTATGGCATAGAAAAATATTAATTTTATTATGAAAATTATTGGCTTAAACTGTCATATCCTTTATAACATTATTCATAGAAGTCACAAACACTCTTTAATGTAAATACAAATATAATAAAAAGTTGAAAAAAATACATTACGTATTTTTTTAATAGCGATTAATTTAGTATTAATCTTTAAATGCTATAAATATTAATAATTTCAATTATTTTTTCAGACTGGTAAATCAAGAGGTGATGAGGTACAAAATATTATTATTCATTATTTTTTCGATTACTTAATTTTTCCTACTTAAAAATATTTTATTATTTTCAGCTCAAATTTATGGAAGAGGTAAGTTAATTGTTTATCCATGTTATATTTTACCTTAAAACTTCTCACACAAGTTGTAAGCAACTAATTTGACTATAAACGCCAGTTGTTCGATTATCACTCGAGGGATTTTATTTGGTTTATTTTCATTTCCTCTCTCTGCAAAGACATATCACGGCGTTGAGCTTCGCCAATAAACACGCAACGTCACAAACACGGGCGTGTAGAAGAGAACGGAGCGTCTTAACATTACGTTCTTTTTAACCTGAACAAAAAGATAGGTTTATTAATAAATTTGTTAAATTTCAGATTGAAAAATCCCGAGGAGATGAGGTAATTTTTATAATATTTTTTTCAAACATTATTGTATTACACGCTGGTATATTCTTGATAAATATTTCAGTGGAACGTCCAAAAAGAATCGACGCCCAGAATGGAAACTAAAAGCAATCAATTCGGAGAGTCATGCACTTGTGATGCAAGCACATGTATGATATAATTTATGATAATTGTATTATCTTTTTAATAATTATAAAATTTAACCTTTCTTGGTAATCATAGTCAAAATTCTTTTTTTTTTTTGTCTCATTTTCTACTTATATAAGTAGTGTATTTAGTGATACGTCCTTAGATTTGCTACGGTTTCTCTACTCTATAATTCACGTTAAAAAACAACGCAAAGATATCAATATATTATAATTTCTAAATGAATTTAAAATAATTTCATAAAATTTACCTATTCTGACGTGATATATATATATATATATATGTATTACAATAATTTTTGTTACAAAGTATGTAGTATACAATATATAGGGTATAAATATGATAACTTTCATAATAGCTGTTTACGATCCAAGAATTGATGAATTACAAGGAACAATTATCCGTAAAGACGCCAAGTTGAGTGCAATGCAAAATACTATTGCGGTTGGTATTCTGTTCAAAAACATAAATTTTATGATTACTTAGTTATTAGTTAGTCATAAATTTTAACATGTTCAGGTTATGGAAAATGATGTATGTGAACCTTACTGCGTATACGCACACATTTACACTGCTTTAGAAAAAATATTTAGCACTTTGTGTCAGAACGCAAAGTATAAAGAATATCTAAGCTTACTGGTTAGTTTTCAGTATTCATTTTATTAATAAAATTCCGAACATTATCAAACTAGCTTCATCATTTACAGACTGCAGGGAAAGATACAAGAGATATAGACATCAAAGGAAAGATACTTTACAAAATGAAAGTTCTGGAAAAATTTAGTCTTGCCTTAATTGCTCCTTGTTCCCAAAATTATAGTTCAAATGATTGTTCTTGCTATCATGCCGAAATATTAACTCATGTTGAAGCTAGATTTGCTTTAACGTCTACAGAAAACAACAATTCAAATTTAGATTGTAAAAGAGCACTCCTTATTGCTGACATTATGCAAAATGATGACATAAAAGAAATTTTAAACAAAGAAAGCTCATCTACAAAGCTAGATGATGATCATTTAGATGAATGCTATGTAATTGATAACTATAATACAGATCAAGAAAATCTTAAGCGTTTGAAAAATTTACAATCCAATTATAACGACTTACTTACTTGTTACGAAAATTTAAAGCATGAAAAAGATTGTTTGAATATGCGTTGTTACAATTATGCCAAGTTAGAAAAGGAATGCGAGTGTCTCCATAATAAGCTTAAAGAGTATAATGAATTGTGGAAAGAAAAAGAATTTTATCGTAATCGTTCGGAAGATCTTGATAAGCTTAAGGAAAAATTTTTAATATTAGCTGATGAAACATCTTGTATAGAAACCAAACTAAAGGCTGAGCAAGAAATTAGTAAAATGAAATCGAAGACAGTGGATGAACTACGAAATGAGAACATTAAACTAGACAACAAACTAACTGAAGTATCTCTGACGTGTGAAAAGCAGAAGAATTCTTTAATATGTAAATTAAAAGAAAATGAATGTAAATTAATGTGCCAGGAGCAACAAATAAAAAGTCTCTCAACACAAATTGATACTCTATTGGAGAAAGATACGAACAAAGTCAGACAGTAATATGATTTAATATTAAAATTGTTAAATTTCATTTTTTTTTTTTCAATGTTATTAAATTTTTTTGATAGATATCAACAAAGGAGGATGAGTCGAGGTATTTAGAACTAATTGATGAAATAGAAACACAGAAAGAACAACTAAAAAATTTAAAAGACGCCTTATGTTGCAATGAAGAAGAAAAATTGTATTATAAAGAAGAATTTCAAAAACATCTTGAAGTAATCGATCAATTAAAATTTGAAATCGACAATTGGAAAAGTAAAAAAAACAAGATTTAGATATTATTTGTAAAAAAAATTTTCTTAATATATTAATTAATAATAATTTTTAGGTAAATATGAAAATGCTATACAAAGTAATGATTATTTGGAATCATGCTTAGAAGAATGTCATGCAGAAATAAACGATATTCAGAAAAATCGCAAGTCGTTAGGTATAGAGTTAGAAAATAAAGTAAATGCAATAGAAAACTTAAATGGAATTATACACAATAAATCTCAAGAAATCAATAATCTTATGGAAGAACTTGACAGAAAAAATGAAGAAAATATGTTCTTACGAGAGCAAGTAAAAAATGTTCATGAAAATTTTAATCAAAACTTACATTTACTTGAAAATGAACGAAAAACAATAGTTAATTCAATTCATTCACTTAAACAAGAAAGCTTAGAGATACTACAAAGTACTAGCAATTGTGTTAACATGGATAATATCAAGACTGATCAAGGTATTATATCAGCAGAAAATAATAATGTTTCCAACAGTTCTGGACTCTTAACAGATCTTAAATTAATACGAGATATTAATTTAGAAAATATAAATATATTACGTCAGGAAAATGAAAACTTGAAAAAATCTTTGGACTTAGCTGAAAAACAAAGCGAAATATTAAAAGAGAAGTCTTTAGAAGAAGAAGATTTATTGAAAAAATTTGAACAGCTCTCGCAGTCTCACGAAAGTATTGTACAAGAAAAAGCTATACTTCAACACGATTTAATCAACAAAACCAATGAAACCAATAAGCTATTAAATGCATTGGAGTTAACTAGTAAAAAGAGTGAAGATTTAATCAATCATATAAATGAATCAGAAAATATAAAAATGGAGTATTTAAAATTACGTAAATTTTACCAAAAAGTTGTGGCAGAAAGAGATGATTTACAAGAAAAAAGCTTACTATTTGAAAATGTGTCAGAAGAATTACAGCAATGCCACACAAAAATGAGTGAACAAAATCAACGCCTACTATTAAAAGTACAAGAGGTGAATGATTTAGAAAAAAGGTTATTAGATTTGAATAAAAATTGCGATCGATTACAGAAAGAAAAAGATATTCTACAGAAAGAATATTATGAGAAATCGGCAGAATTAAAAAGAGTTTATAGTAATTTAGAAAGCAAAATAGAAGAAAAACAAAATTTAATTAACGACTTCAACAAGTTAAAGCATGAAGAAATAGCAATAGCCAACGATTTCCAAGTGTTAAAAGCAGAAAACTTAAATATACATACTGAGTTAGTCAATGCTAAGAAACAAAATCAAGAGCTATTAAGCCAAATAATGCGCTATGATAACTTCGAAAAAAATTATAACGATTTAGAAATATCTCACCGTAAAATGAATATTGAAAAAGATAATTTAGAAAAGGAAATAATGTTAAAATTAGAAGAAATAAAAAAGTTGGAAAAAATGATTACAGATTTGAATAATGAAAACAGAGACCTTATATTACATAACAATAATTTAGAAGAAGCTCTTATACGAGAGCGTGAAGAGGTAAATAACTATATTAATGCAAACAAAACATACATATTTAAGTAATTAAAAATGATCTATATTAATTTTATTCTTAGAAATCGAAATCAGACTCGCTTGCTGTTTCGTACGCTAATATCAAGGCAGAAATTGACGTTTTGAAGTCGGAAAAGTTATCTAGCAATAAAAAAATTAATGAACTACATGATAAATTAGATGAATCGGTAAGAAAGTGTGATGTCTACTAGCACTCTTCGTATACTACCATGTACCATGAACATGTGTGAGTCTAAACAGTCAATATTATATTTTTTCTTTCAGGAATATGATATTGTAAACCTTAATGAAGAAATAGCAGCCAAAGACAAGAGAATAGCTAATTTGGAAAATCATATCAATAATTTAGAAGACGAAATAAGGAGACTTCAGAAAACTTTAAATGAAGTTGTAGAATCTGGAGAAGAAATACAAAAACTTAGTTACGAAAAATTAAGCCAAGCTCAAAAAAATTTAGAAGCTCATCGTAAGTATGATTAAAACAAAGTTTTTGTATAAGAGTATATATATACATCACTCATAGCAGAGTAGACGAAGGAAACCTGATCAACGCTCCCAAATCCTAGACTTCTCGTGTTAAATCCCAGAACTATGCAACGGGTTTTGCCTTAACAGAGCAGGGAAACGATTATGCTTATAGTCTCCTATCAATTATAACCTTCTTAATCTCTATAAAAATGCTTACTTATTTTATACTAGTGGCCCCGGTAACGCGTTAACAACGCGTTGTCTTTAGCAATATATGTATATGTCACTTTATATAAACGTGAATGTGAAACCATGGTAGTGTGTTTATTTCATTAATTTAATATATTTTTTATGTATTATTTTAAAAAGATATTGTTATTATGCACTCCTTCACTGTATAAACTATAAGTGTGCTAAGTTTCATGCTCCTCCGTCCGAGTAATTTTCGAAAAAAGGGGTAGGCTTCACGTATTAATATATAGATATTAGTAAAACAAATTTGGACTTACACTATAATGGTATCTAAATAAATATTTCTTTTCAACTTTTTTTAGCTAAAGCTTAACTTTTCCGCTTATTAAAGTAGACACACAGTACCAATATACATTTTTCTCTGTAATTTGGAAATATATAAATTATATTTATTACTAGAGAACGGAGTGTCAGGACACTCCGCTTTCAGAGAGGACACAGTTATTAGACATTCCCCTTTTTGTGAGGACAGAGTGATAAGTCACTCCGCTCTCTGTTTTCCAAGGAGACGGAGTGATAAGACACTCTCCTCTCCGCTTTCTGGAAGGATTTAAATTAAATAAATAATAATTCCATTGTATAAGAAATTAAATATTTTTTTTATATCAATTTCACTTAAATACTCATGAAAATATTAAAAACAAAAATAAAATTTTAATTTTCTTTATTATATGTTTATTCTTTATGTTTCGATAAAATATATCTAAAATCGATTATATGTTTCTTATGAAATAAATGTATATCTCTTGTTCTCTTCACTTCTTTTAACATTTGTATTTGTAATAATTATATAATGTAGTGAAATTAAAAAGAAATTTTGCAAGTAATTGACGTAATTTGACGGTGTCAGTTATTTATTTTTCCTACGTAAAAACGTAAAAAACTTGAAGACATTGGGATGTCTGTAAGAGTTACATATATCATAATATTTCTAAACTGCACTGTTTGATATATGAGAATGTTTAATCTTACGATGCACGCGACTATGGATATATTGTATTCTTAAAAAAATAACGCGTAATAACCGCCATATCTATATTTTTGATAAACATATTGCGGTACTATTACCATACAGTGAAAAGATATTGTCGCGTTTCGGCGAACTTATTCAAAACAATTACGATGATTTGATATAACTTATATGATAGGCATCCCTTTGATAAGATCACTAATAAAATCACAAATAGTAACTAGTTTTACCCGAGTGAGGCACAGTTGAGTAGGATTTCAATCGAATATTAAAAATCTCTAAAAGCTTTAATAATATGTTATAAATAAATATATTTTATCTGTGTATACAAATTTTATATACAGATAAAACAATTTAAATTCTTATCGATTTAGATTCCAAGGCTACGCACAATATGAGAATGGAATTAGCAAAATTGCAAAGTGAAAAGGTAAAACTTGAGGAGCAAATTTCTTACTCCAAATCGTTATCATATGAATCTGTTAAGGAAAAAAATAATTACGTTTCCGAAATAAATAAACTAAAACAAGAAAAAGAACAAATTATAACAGAAATAAGACAGTTGGAAATAGAAATATTTAACGAAAGCAATTTACAACCAAACAATTGTGAAATCGAGCAAGTTGTTGAAACGTTACACAGAATAGGCAGACAACTCCATTATAAAAATAAGTCATTAGAAAAAACATTGTTAAGTGTACAAAGCTCATATGAAATACTTAAGTCGAAAGCCGACGAGGCTAAAAATATTGCCGAAAATGAAAAACGTAAAATATCTATTGAAAAAGACGAAATGCAGAAAGAACGAAAACATATAGAAAAACAGTTAGTAGACCTACAAAATAACTTTGAAAAAGAAAAAACTAATTTTGAAGATATTATCAAAGATTTAGAAGGCGAAATGTTAAACCAAACATTAATATTTGACAAAAGGAATCAAAATAATGAAAACGAATTATTAAAACTCAGGAATGAAAAACTATCTCTCGAAAATGACTATGAGAATTCATTGGCTCAATTAAATGAGTTAAAAGAAAAACTTAATGATAAATATACTGAAAATAAAATTAATAAAGAAGCCATTGCAAACGTTAAATTACAATTAAAAGAAAAAGATGAACAGATTTCATCTTTACAAAATCGTGTTAAAAAATTAGAGAACAAAGATATATCAGAAATCAGTACTCAGACATATCCAGAAAAAACAAAAATAAATTACCGACATGTTGCCACTGAGACTGATAGCACAGAACAAACAAAGATCACTACCGATGTTGAAAAACTGGTCGATTTTAAAAATAGTAAGCATGAGAATATACTGTTAGGGTCAAAAACGCAAGACCTTGGAAATTTCAATATTGATTTTATAAAATTCATTTATTCTAATTACAAGTCTAAAAGACTTAGTCCCGGTAAACTCGAACAATATTCAATTGACGGTATTACCTTAACACATAATAATACAAGAGTGATTTCAAGTAGTAATGTACAAGGTTCTACTCTTCAAGAACAAAATGTTTCCTTACCTTTTTATAAAAAAAATAGTGTTGTTAATATATATACCACAAATATAAATACGAGCTCAACTAAAAATACGAATGGCAGTGTTAACTATTTAGTTAATGATAGAAAAGAAACTACACAATCAAGCCCTATAACAGATCTAATTCTGAGCAATGATAATTTTGATAGTAATAATGACTCAGAAAATAACTCGGTTGACCAAGAATCACTTGTATCAGAAGATAAAGATGTCCTTATGATATACAAAGATAGTCAAAGTACATCTGATAGTCAAACTCATACCGAAAACAAGTATTTGCAGAATGGATTTAATAAAGTGATTATTGAGCGAGCTACTATTGAAACAAATCAAAATCCATTTTCCGCGACGATTAACAAAGAGACAACGCATAATATACAAGCAAATAAAGACAATTGTCAAAGTAGTGACGATAAAACTGAGGACGACAGTGTAAAACCAAAGCTGAATATTAATTTGCCAAGAGTTTTAGATACAAATAATAACTCAACGTTCACTTTATCGGACGATGACAAAAAATCTTTAGATCAATATTCAATTCCAGAGCGAAAAGTTTATTCTGATACAGACGTAAGCAATAAAACATTTGAACATAATAATGTCAACATTATTTCTAAAGTAAATGGTGCTCACAATGATGTTACAAGAAGAACTGATCATTATAAAAATATATCGACTAAAGTCGAATCTCTATCAAAACATGAAGAGGTAAAAGTGCCGAATAAAAGTGCAGGAAATTCTAAAAATATAAATATTGATCGCAAAACTAGAAAGAAAATTTCTACAACAATAAATGAACCTATTTTGGATTGTGAAGGCAACTCCAAGTTGTTACGTATAAATGCTACAATAAAAGTATCATCAATTAAAAGTTCAGATAATTTATATCAAAAAACAAACGTAAAACGAAATACTTCGTCAATTCTTTACTTAAATGATAACAAAGTGGATTCTAATAAAGACTTTCGTAAAACACACAGTGATGATACAATTTATAATTCCAACAAAATTATTGAATTAGAAGAAAATAGTTTTAAACAAAAGTCTTCAGAATTTAGTTTAATAACTGTAAGTACAAAACAAACAAAATCTATGCAAGATCGCGCGGTTACTGCCAAAATGGATGATATTGATGCCTATAAAAATAAAATTCAACAATTAACTAATACTTTAGAAAGTGTGGAAAAAGATTATAAGAACAAAATAGAAGCCATTAAGGATCAATATGATAGCAACGTGAAATATATCATAAGTGAACACAATCACGGCGTGAAAAGTATTCAGAGTCTTCATGAAGATAGATTATACGATATAATAAAGATTCATGAGAATGAAATTGAAAATCTCCGCACAATGAGTATTGAGGCTCTGCGCAAAGTGGAACGACTGGAAAATGAAAATAGATATCTTAGATCTAAGCTTACGAATAAACATACAAACTTGGATGAGGTAAATATGTTTTCCATATTGTACATAATGTAGACTTAGTTTTCATAAATTTTTAACTTTTTAATAATACTTTTTTTTTATAAATGCCACATATTTCTCATAACATCGACAACTATATTATTTTGTATAATATGATTTTGGGATAAAATATACGTATATTTTATAAAGAAATTAAAATATTATACAATAATCAAATAATAAATTCCGTTAAGGTTCCTATAAAAATGCCGACGCCAGAAATAAAAAGAAAGCGTGTTAAATGTCGCCTAGATGACAAAATTCTAACAAAAACAAATATGATACTAGCCGACGTGAAGCCAAAGCGTCGATCTCACGGACCTTGCACTTGCACTGTGGACATCGACGTATCGGACACTATACGTAATATATTTGATCAAGTCAATATAGAGCAGAGGAAAATGGATGAACAAACATATTTGAAATATATAGCAAATAAAATATTAAGTGATAATGTTGATGTTAGTTATATTTTTACTTTTTTCTATTTTTTTTTATAGCTATGCTCTGAATCCCGCACGTAGAAGGGTAGCCAGAGAACCTAGTGTTAAAACACTCCGTTCTTTTTAACATTTCCGTTCCCCACTTTCCGCCGAATTGAGGCAGTACGTGCTGAATGGCAAAACTCATCGGTTTGCCTTGTTACCAGGGCGAGAGAATGAAAATACTAAACCTTCTGTGATAGGTAATAGTTTTTGAATATCAACACTTCTTTTGCACATTAAATTCATGTCTTACAAATACAATTTTTTAAATTCATCTTGCTAAGTATCAATTTCGTGCTAATTGTTTAATTTTTTAAATTGTTTTAATTTTCAAATTGAAACATAAAACAATAATTGATGCATAAAGAAATATATTGATTACTATTAATCTATATATAAAATAAAGTACAGCGTGTTCGTCACTCAGCACTATATTTCTAAATGATTGTAAATTAATGGTTTAGGAATTTTCCGCTTAGTAACTTTGCGGTTTTCCCGCTTAGCAGGGTAGTCAGAGAGGACCTAGTACGTTCCGTTCTGCGCTTTTCGCTCGGAATTGAGAAGTTGCGAGAAGTCACACAAGTTACTCTTATACAAATATCTGTTATTTTATTACAGACTAGCTTTCCGCCCGCGGCTTCGCCCGCGTTATAATAGAATTATATCGCGCGATATGATAAGGAATATCCTATATAGTCTTTCCCAAGGTCTAGACTACTTGTCAAAATTGGCTAAGTGGTTTATGTGTTGTAAACAGTTAAACTATCTTACATGATTTTATGTTTGACAATAAGGAACTTCCATACAAACTTTCATCCCCTATTTCAACCCCTCTATCATTTTTTTCGCGATAAAAAGTATCCTATGTCCTTTCCCTGGTTAAGTTCTATCTTCATACCGAATTTCATCAAAATCGGTTCAGTGGTTTAGGCGTGAAAGCGTAACAGACAGACAGACAGAGTTACTTTCGCATTTACAATATTAGTAAGGATGTATGTTTTATATATACAGATTTAAGCATATTGACTTAAATTATGAACTTGGCAGTTTTATGAATAATATTATTTAAAACAAATATATCGTTATTTTGCTAGTATTTTTCATGACATTGGGAAGGCAAAAAGAGCCTATTTTAGAGATAGCCAAATGACAATTTTGAGCTTTGTGTAACCAGAGAGAGGAAACAAAAATCTATGTATAAATTTTTCTTCAAATAAAAACTCAATACATTTCGCCATGTCTTATAAGAAAAACTTTCCAACTGTAGGACGAGCGTCGTTTACACTATTATAGGCTTATTTTTATGCTAATCAGATTTTGGACCCGCAAGAGCTATCATTTCTTCACTTAAAAGTGTGTCGGACTTGGAAGATGAAGATAAGCAAAGAAGAGACTTTGCAAAAGCGAATGCATTCATTAGAATCTGAGCTAATCAACAAACAACGACAGACGCATAAGCACAGTAAGTAATCATTTTTACATTTTAAATACGATAATATAAAGGGGAATTCGGATAGTGAAGGCGGGCTTTAATATATTTAACATATAGTGCAGGGTGTGCAATGCACACGGGCGCCGCCGTCTCAGAGGCTACGTCTGAGGCTTCCAGGCCTAAAGCCGCCCCTGTAAAGGAGCCGCTTAAGCGTATACTTGAGTTACAACCATGGAATGCTAGAGATTTTCTAGTCTTGGAATCCAGTTGAAAGTAATTTGAGTGTGAGAGAAATTGAGATCGCGTCATTTGCATAATACTTCTAAGCACTCAAAAGTATTAGGTTATTTTACTATAAGGTTATTTTGAAAAACAAACAGTAAAAGATTCAGATCGTCCACCTGTATTTTTTTTGCACCGTTAAATATACAATTTTTGTAAAGTTACCCACAATAAAAAATGTTTCATTTTGTCATTGTTGTTATTAACAAATGCGAAACCAAAAGTTTATAATAAAATATTGATCAGTGGCAGAGTTAGACCGAAAGGTGGCAGAGGAATGGCGGCGCTTGCAGGAAGCGAGAGAGGCTGTGTGTTGTTCTCCCAAAGTTGATGATGATTGCCCGAAATCTATAGTCAATACATCACAAGTGATTGATAAACACGTGTACGTATAAAACCCTTCTAATACATTAAAAATATTTGTAATTTTAATAAGTCATGATTCTACGTAAAGGTCGAAGTAGCTTTGATTTATTTGACCTTACCTTTAGGGCAAGCTTGAAAACTTGCGACAAAGTATTCTTATCGTTATCGAAAGAATTTATATGGGAATTGACTTCACGTGGAATCACAACCAAGTACTTGTCAGCTTGACCAATACAGCAGTACTTGTGTGTCGCAATAGTTCTCTGCATTTCGATTTCAATATATTCGACAAGTGGTTCGTCGGTTTCGGGCTTTATTTCAAGCGAAGGATCTTCTGAATGAGAAGATGACGATGAATCCTCCGAAGTTTCCACTGAAACTGGACCAGACAACCGTTGGCAACAGTTCTTAAAACTAGCAGCCTCCTCATCGGCGTCCTCCTTGACCTCTTTTTCATAAATTGGTTCATATTTCGGCCGCTTATAAAGTTGAAGACGACATTTTCCACAAAGTACATTATTGATACTGATTGTTTGTTGAAAACCTCGAGGGTTAGCTTTTTGTTTCTTCAGCAGATTGTACTTTTTTCTTAATACCTTTAACTTTAACTTTATTATCGCTTGATGACATTTTTTCAAACTTAGTAAAAAAAGACGTGCATGCGAATGGGGGCCGCTTACCCCTACTTACCCGTCTATGGCCTTTGTAAAAATATCTCTATAGAGATGCCAACAACAGAAATAAGTTGTAACAAGTGTATAAGAATTTCGACGTAACTGGATAAGGTCGTATGGCTTAGTGGAAAAGCGCTTAGACAGTTACCAAGAGTCGTGACCTCTAGTCCTGTTCAAATTTTTATTGCTTTTCTTAAACATTTATTGATATTATATTATTTAAATTTCCACTTAGTACAAACGTGAATTCAGTTTGTTGCGCCATTGCTTTGGAAGAAGGAACTTTTTACAATCCAGAAATCGATCTGCCGAGACCAAAACGAGTGAAAGAAGTTAACAGGGTATGTTTTTTTAAATGACCCTAATACTAGGACAATTTTTTAAAAACATATTGAGAATATATTTCAACTTTTCCTCCATAGATAACGTGATGAATATATTTATTTAAATAATCCTATTTTTATAAATGTGAGTTTGTGCGAAGGGATGGACATTTATTACTTTGCACGCTGTAACTACTGAACGGAATGTAGCTTTGCAATAATATAGCAATGTTTTATAATCTAGTTGTGAAATAAAAATTGCCTGATTTAAATTTAAACATTCGATTTATTGGGGGGTCGAGCCCATAACCATCGCATGTGCAGTCCAAAAATTTGTCTCCTTGGGAAGTGTTCTTCCACTAAAGAAAGATTTCTCAAAATTCCTATGAAAATGGTTAACTATTTAGTTATTATTATTATTGTATGTAGGCAGACAGAATTATGATCATATATAATTTTCGCCCCCCACTTTCCACCGAATGGAAGCATTTGATGCTGACGGAAATCAACGCCATGCTTTGCCTTATCACCAGAGCGAGAAAATGCAAATGTTAAATATTAATTATTATAAATATTTAATATTCTTCATTCCTTGGAGTGTGTGCCAAGTTTCATGCTCCTCGGTCCGCTTATTTTTCTTAAAAAGGGGTACAAAGTTTTTGCTTCACGTATTAATACATAGATTGTCCATTTTAGGCGGTCTCTGCTAGACATAACAGTGAAGAACGAAAAGAAAAATCTCTTTACAGTGAAGAAACTCCTACTAAATTGAAGAAAACACACGAACGACGCGCGCACAGGAAATAGGGTCCACCACATTTACTGACGAAATATTAACTGCTGACGGTAAATGTGAATGGTCCCTTAACATTTCTTGGAAAGGAGGATTTAATGAAAACTTTACTTGTTATACTTGTATACTAATTTATGGGAAACTTTCAGGCATTACTTTTTGGTATATTGTTTGTGTTTTGATGTACATTTACATGTACTTTTTTTATTTATAATTTATTTATTTTTTAAATTATTTAAGTGAGTAATATTGAAGTGAGCTCTCGATGTTTTGTTTTATTTCCTTCATTGCGAATGAAATCCTTTGATTTAACGTTAAGCTAATTTTATATTAAATATAAGATTATTTATACATATTTTCTCGGTTTGGTTGTTTGTTAATAAACAATTAGAAAAACAAATATATACGTCAATTTATTTAAGGAATAGCTTAGTAAATATATTAACCATTAAATGTCGGATTTATGAAATTCATAGTAGGTGGTTCATAGTGAGGGTTTAAATTGACGTCATAGCCGGCCTTTTCAGACTCTTTGGCGAACCTTAAGTATTCCCTTTTATCGTGTAAATCTATCAGAATCTTCCATGCAATGACTGTTATAATCCCAATTAGTAGTACAGCGCCAATAACACTTGCGACTGCGACTGTTGAAAAAGTTATATAAGCATTAACTAGTGGACTAAATATAATTATTTTATTATCCTATCGATACGTACACCGGTACAAGTGCTAAAGCACAACTTTACCATGTTAATGGTTCCTAGCTTTGTAACTTTGTCATTATTCAATGGATTCGTTATTTACTGGTTTCATTTACTTCGAATAATAACAATCTAAGGATCTTTATAATAGTTCTCCTGTAAAATTGTGCTTTTGCATTTGTATCCACGTACTTAAGGTCCGTCGATATATTTCCTACATTTATAGAATAGGCAGAGGATCTAATGATTTTTTGCTCACTTTCCGCCCGCTTAGTGATATTGTGTGTCACATGACTTTTACCAAAAATATTTTAGAATCACCGCAAGGCAAGGTCGAATAAAAAAAAACGCATCAAAGTCGGTCCATCCATTTGAGAATTACGATACTACAGACACACACGCATGCATAAACAGACAAACATCGACGTCAAATTTAAAAGAGCAGAGCTGAAGAGGAAAATTATTTTATATATGTGTTTATCAGTGGTAAATCCATCCATAGAAAACTGCAAACAAACGAGTTTGAAAAAATTGAAAAGACTGCAAAAAAAATACGCAAGACGAAAATTTTGATGCAAAAAAAATTCTCTCAATCTCAACGAAAACTTAATACCTATACCGGCGTCCATGCCGGACCTATATATTCTGGCTTCCCTCTAAAAAAAAAAGAAGAGGTCATCAATTCTACTGTTTTTTTTTTTGTGTGTTGCATAGCTTTTTATTGGGTAAACCAATTTCCATGATTCTTTTTTATATGGTAGCTAGCGCTTCCCATGTAATCCAATTTAAATTTAGTTAATCATGAGTAATTTTTGAATTATTTATTTATTTTTTTTAGCTTCACGCTGTATCCCGCATATAACAGGGTAGGCAGAGGGAACCTGGGAACATCGTGTTAAGATACTACGTTCTCTTTCAACAACTTCGTGCCCCACTTTCCGCCGAATTGAGGCATTGCGTGCTGAGTGGCGAAACTCAACGCCGCGCTTTTGGCTTGTTACCAGACCCAGGAAATGAAAATACTAAGTATTATTTAAGATTTCATTTTCTGGAGTAGGAATCGAACCGAAAACCTGTCGCGTTTATAGTCGCACACTTGTGCCTATGCGCCACGACAGGCGTTATGTTATGTTACTTTTTAGTGAACTTTATTTGAATTCGGTTTTCATTTTTTGTTAAAATTTTAATTATAAACAACGCATATCCTTACTATTAATATTATAAATGCGAAAGTACCTCTGTCTGTCTGTCTGTTACGCTTTCACGCCTAAACCACTGAACTGATTTTGCTGAAATTCAGTATGAAGATAGAACTAAGCTTGGGAAAGGACATAGGATACTTTTTATCGCAAAAAATGATAGAGGGGGTTGAAATAGGGGATGAAAGTTTGTATGGAAGTTTCTTATTGTCAAACATAAAATCGTGTATGATTGTTTAACTGTTTACAACTTTGACACATAACCAATTTTGACAAATAGTCTAGACCTTGGGAAAGACTATAGGATACTCCTTATCATATCGCGCGATATAACCGAATTTCACGCGGGCGAAGCCGCAGGCGGAAAGCTAGTATATTATATACTTACTTATGTAATTGGGTACCGGCGGCGATTCCAATTCGTCCTGAATAATAATACGTAAAGTCGACAGATTCGGATAGTAATATTTGAACATAAATATCTTGTTGTCTTCAACGATTTTGTTACACCACATCTTAGCCTCGAAATATTCATCGGAATTTATTTCTGTTTTATTAACAATAGTTACTTTAGCTGTCGTTATGTTGTGCTGGTCGTCGCAATCGGCTTTCTTATTTTTTAAATTGCAATAAGCATAGTCTTCTAATTCCTTACAACGCTTTGCTACTTCTTCGCAATCGTCGCAGAATGTTCCAGAACATTTACCGTGGTCACTTTTTCTAACGTTGCACACACATTTGCCACATTCGCATTTTCCGTTTCCTGAACAAACCTGAAAGTAATTGGTGTAATAATTAATCGTACATATCTATATAGGTATAAATACGTGAGGCAAAAACTTTGGATCCCTTTTTACGAAAATTATGCGGATGGAGGAGCATGAAATTTGGCACACGTATAGTTTATATAGAAGAGGAGTGTAGAATGCTAACATATTTTTTAAACAATGCGTAAAAAGTATATTAAATTAATAAAATAAATATTACACACACACTACCATGGTTTGACATCCATGTTTATACAATGTGACATATACGTCACTACGCAATGCGTTATTAACGCATTTACGGGGACACTAGTAGGTATAAATACGTGAGGCAAAAACTTTAGATCCCTTTTTACGAAAATTATGCGGACGGAGGGGTATGAAACTTGGTAAACTTATAATTTATATAACGAAGGAGTGCACAATTATAATATAATATCTTTTTAAAATAATGCATAAAACAACTATAGTTGACGTTCATGGTTATGTAAAGTGACATATACATTGGCAACGCTACCTAAGGCACCGCGCTATTAGCGCGTCAACAGGGACAGTATTCATGTTAAATATAAGAAAAGAAAAAAATTAAAATAATTAATTGAGATATTAACAAAACACAACCTACTTCAAACAACATGCACTAAAATGTAAAATTATTTCCTATTACTCAAAAAGTACGTCAGATGTTAACTAAATCTAAAATGGATCATATGAGAAACTAGCTATCATATAAAAATAGGATCATCAAAATCGTTTACCCAGTTTACTCATAAGAAGTACAGTGGAATTGAGAGGATCTTGCTCTATTATATTATTATACTATTGTTATACTTACTTCTTGTGACTGTGGCGCGATACAACTCCTATCGTCAACAGGACACTTACAAAACTCCGGCAGCCATTGCGCGTCGCATTGACATTTACCAAATTTACATTTACCATTACCGTAACAAACTTTACCGTCTGCGGTCGCACACGCTTTGTCGTCATATTCACAGTACTGACCCGAAAAATCTTTGTTACATATACACTTTCCACAGCTAAAATATTTTAAATTTACAAATAATTAAGATTAAATAAGTTAAACTATAGGGTGTCCCAAAATTAACGCAAGATTTGAATTAAATAGAAAATGCCATTTTAGTCTTTTAATAGCGAATGAATAATGAATATAATAGCAAATGGCGGCAAAGTCAAATCTTGCGTGAATTTTGGGACATCCTTTATGTTATAAATATTTACATATGTACATTTTACTTAGTTTGTTCGGATGATTACAATTATCTGAATCTACAGATTCAGATCTCAATTGGAAAAATATTTTATTTATTTATTTTCACTCTAGGCGCTGTCTCAGCATGTTAGATAAGTTTAAAAAATACATTAATATTTGATAAAATGAATATATAGAATCGATAATTTGACATCGATGTTCTGCTGCAAATTTTAATAATTAAAAAAAAAGAATAATTATTATGAAAAGATAACTCTAATGTAACTTAAAACTATATTACCTTAGTATATGTTTGTAACTAATAGCTATACATACTTGCAAGTGCCACGTCCACTGCATAAGGACACCGCATCGTCGTTCGCCCTACACTTGTCCGAGTCCCGCATATCTACTTTGTTGCCTTCACATTGACAAGTGTCTCCATGCCTATTTGTAATATTTATATTAGTTTATATAACTTTTTTTAAGAGTTATTCATTAGAAGGGACAGATAGAGAAAATCTAGTGTTAGGAAATCGTATAAAAATGTAGCGGAACTGAAATCTGCGCCCATTTTCTAAAAAAAAATTCTTCTGTTTCTCATTATGTGATTAGCACTTTTAAAAAATTATGAATGATTTGAAGATATACCTGTTTTCATTACATTTGCATACTCCGCACTGATAAGTTCCACTTGTACTACATACTTTTGAATTTAGTTCACCTCTGCCAGGCTTTTCACAATCACATTGGCAGTCCACTTCCACCAATATTGTTAGATTTTCGTCTAAAAATCTAGGTCCAATTTCAAGTTTGTAATTGAAAACATTATTTGACGGACACGAGTCGATTACTAAAGTTCCCTCAATATCAATATGTTGATCGTGTAATAATATGCATTCTTCAGCTTTACTACAGTCCGGTTTAGTTGTAAATCGCATAAAATCTGGAATGTTATGCTCTAGTTGCATATTCCTTATTAATGCCTAAAATAAAATTATAATTATTAAGAATATGATTAATTGATAAGGATATTTTTATACATTTTGCATGAAGGATAATACAATTTGTCATCAAATACCTCGACATAATTTAAATAAGATCATTTTAACAGGTAAAAAGTTAGGTTTTGTTTGGTGGTAGGAGGCTAGTCCTCCGACTGGCTCGCGACCACTATCATGTCAAAGAGGAACTGCCAAATATCTTATAATGTGTTCCGGTTCAATGACATGTAAGCCAGGATGTCCCTATTCCCACTCATCCTCTCCCCAGAATGTGGTAGTTCCGACGGCGCACTGCCGCGGCCATTACATTGCTTCCTCCTCAACCAACAATAGGTCGGCAACGCACTTACAACTCCTCTGATGTTTTTGACTACTTACCATCAGGTGGTCCTTTTGCTCGTTTGCCATACTTCATCAATAAAAAAATATATATGAACTAGTGACTAAATATCTTACCAAATATTCGGTTCTGATCATTTCCATTAGTTTCGGACTTCTTTCTAGCGGTACATATTTAACACCTTGAATATGTTTCTCCAATGCTATGTAATGTGACTTTACATCTGGGATAACCGCAAAAATAATCATGAAATTGTTTTCAGTAGCCACCTTATTTATTTGACTGACGGATGGATAGTCAAAATCTAGGGCTTCTGCATACATGTTATCTACAAGATGGCATGCCATGTCGTTAGGTTTGATAGCCCCCACAAACTTTCCATCGCCGGCGCTGTGGTATGGAGAGTCAGTGCTTAGTACAATAATACGTCTCGCTAGATCCCTCCAGCCAATTTCTTTCTTACAAGTCATAACTTGCATAAGAGCATCTAAGCCGGCTTCGGGCACATCATAATTTGTTCCTGTTGGTTCTGCTTGTAAAGCCTTGGCAAATTCTATTGTGTTTTTAGTTAACGATAAATGGTTTTTAAATGAATATGAGTTTTGAAAAGTGACGCTGAAAATGAAATGAAGACATTACAGAATTTTGCAAAGAAAGTCAACGTTAAGAAAGAACAACATAAGTGTTATAGGATGTTGTTCATGTAGATTTAGTATAAATATGAAGAATACATACTCTACAAAAGGCATAGAAGGTTTCTCAACAAAACTTCCGATACCCAGTCTTACATTGTTTGTCAAATTCAATAATCCTTGATAAATACTTTTTCCTTGTTCTCTCAATTTCGAGACTTGGTGCTTCATCGTCTCTGAATAATCTATTAAATAATATACGTCTAATGGAAAATCTTTTGCTGGTTTATACGACATATTTATTTTTACAGGCACACCTGGGCGTGCCTTTATTTTTACAACTTGTGGCTTAAACTGAATTACTTCTTCTTTGTTTTCTCCTCTATTAAAATCTTTGTTCTTAATAATCTCTTTTGTCATTTTTGGATTATACAGTTGTCCCTTGCACCATGTCACGTTGCTTACAATCGAACTCTCAGGTTGACATCTTTTGCCGGCGTATTCATTCTTTAAAAGTAATATTAGTTCATTATATTTATTATATGATTTATTTTATTAAAATAAGTAAAAAAATATAGAGCGTAACTACAATGGGTTTTAAATATACTTCATTGATCCATCAAGTATGAACACGTAACAAGTAATATCGTAGTTGTTATTTTTATTTTCAATATTTTAATGATTATTTAAGTATAACTGTTACTGTAAAAAATATAAATTTCTTATACAATGCAAATGTAATTAAATAAATTTTGGCAACATCATAAAATAATATGGTTAATAGAAATACTGATTTGAACCAACATATAGTTAAGAATATTTTGTATAATAAAATAACGGATACTAATCTAAAATTTGTGAAGTAATATTTATGGGAAAATATAAACATAAAGTAAGATACAACATGACATCAGTTAACGTAAACTAACTTTTAATTATTAAAAAAATATATCATCCTGTAATGATTAGTAATGTAAAAGTTAGGATATTTAGACATTTAGATGACATTTGTTACTCAATAACTAACAGTTGAAACTGTAGTATAGAAGATTTTATAAGTATAAAAAACCTTGAATAATTTAATCATATAGGGCTACAAAATAAAAGCTTCAATAGGAAAAATAAAAAATAGACACGATCAAATATATAAATATAGATATCGATTACAAAATTATTGCAAATGAAGCAAAATTTTTCGAATATAATTTATGTTGGAAAGCAATTTAGTAACAACACCGGTAAGTTTAAAAAATACAATTTTAGAAAACGTTAAAGAAAATTAAAGTAGAGGAACTCGAACCCGGGCCATTAAAATATCAAAAATATTTAATAAATAGCATTCTCTCTTTCCAAATGATTGTTGTTAGAAATAATGTTTGAATAAAATAATTTTATAAAAACGTCTCTGTAAAAGCATCTCTATATGCTAAAAACAAAAATAAGTTATAACAAAAGTATAAGAATTTCGACGAGGCGACGACGGCGCTTAGCGGTCGGACGCGAGAAGTGCAGGTTCGAGTCCTGGTATATAATTATTTTTTCGTTTTCAAAATATTTTTTCTATTCCAAAGTGTATGATGAATACTTTAGAAATATTTAAAATACTGCCAAATATTCAATATTAACAGTGGTAGCCATTGTGCCGCTGTGGAACAGAATCTCTCTCTCTACCCTGCTGTACAAAGCAAAATAAACGTGCGAGGCTTAAATAAATTGATAGATAAATCATCAATCAATATTTTTTTTAAATATAAAAACACTACATTAGTTTCATAGCGATTAAAACAATATACAGTTATGTACATATTGTACTGCACTAGATTGGTTAAGTTAATCTTCACATTATATTCAAAAGCCATACCTATACTCAATCTCTTTTAGATATTTAAGCGAATCATAAATTAAGAACTTATCACATAATTTGCTGAAGAGGTAAAGGCAAATAAACTGAAGTTTAATTAGTAATGATAACAATTATACTACTAACATTAAAATACGTAGATCTGAATATTTACACATTGAAATCTCTAACAACTCAAATGTGGTAAGACAGACATTTAGTTGCAGACATCAAATATCACTCAATATGAAAATAAATATATTTTTTTTGGTGGTAGGAGGTTCGTCCTCCGTCTGGCCCGCGACCACTATCATGTCAAAGACGAACCGCCAAATATCTTATGATGTGTTCCGGTTCGATGGCATGTAAGCCAGGTTTTCCCCTTTCCCACCCATCCTTTCCCCAAAATGTGGTGGTTCCGATAGCGGACTACTACATTATCCTCCCTTTCCATCTGTATCCTCTAGGTTGGCAACGCATCTAGTACATCTCTTGTGTTGTAGATGTTCATGGGCGAAGGTAACCACTTACCATCAGGCGGTCCTTCTGCTCGTTTGCCATCCGGTATCCATAAAAAAAAAAAAAAATAAATATAAAATCCTACGTATGAAGTGAACGAAGTTGCGGGCACTGCTGTTAATCAATATAAAAAAAACTTGAAACGATCTCATAACTCATTGTATTTAAAAAAATTATAAAAATATATATATAGAAATATAACAAGGTTCTTACTGCTGCACACCAAAGACAGCTATCGCCGGCGTAACCAATACATTCACCACATGTCCTAAATTTTATACAATCAGATTCACAATCTATGAAGAACACTTTTGTTCCAATTAGTAATATAAAAATAAACAAATTCATTTTACAATACAACTCTGTCCAGAATAACCTTAACAAATGACTAATATGATAGAGATTAGCTCACGTCATGTAGTTGGTTATTATTATCCTCATTATAATAAATTAGGTTGGGAGTACAGGAAAATTAGATCGGTAAACAATATTTTGTAAAACAATATTCGGAGGAATGTTAACATTTAAATTGGTCAGACAAATCACGGTATTGAATTCTACTTTAAATTATTAAAATTAAATTTATAAAAATTTATAAAGAGGTTGCTTTAAAAATACCGCCAAGGGTAAATGCTTGAATGACAGATGGTAGGGTCGATTCTTTTAGATGTCCCATTTTTTGTAGATACTTAGAGAAAGATCTTTATAAAATAGATGAAAATTACCTATTATGAAAAATAATACTGTATTCTTTAGAAAATACAAAAGTCGAGTTAATATCTGGTTTTATTTCATTACACACAATATAGTTATTCAGATGACCTCAAAGTGACAAATCCCAACATCGATGCTGATGATATATATTATGTTGGGGTTAAAAAAATCCAATGATTAATTTGAATTAAATATTAAAGGAATCCAATGATTTTCTTAGTAGATAGCTTTAGTAATCGATATCTCGTAAAGTATTCATCAAACAATTTCCAGCTCTTGCTTCAAGGTGACATTTCAAGCCAATGAAATTGTCTCGCTGTTATTTGGTTGTTCTATTTTGTTGTGAGTTACAGGACGTTAACATTGGAAGTCAGCAAAAAGAAAATTCAATACATTTCACAGTTTTTCGTCGATAAAGGCGATAATACAAACCAAGCCAAAATTGTAACTGGTGTTTATGGTGAAGATATTGTAAAAGTTAATTATGCGCAATTTTGGTTCCATCGATTCCGTTTTGCCTTAACTTTGCATTTGTCGATAAAATCATAGAAACAATCGAAGTGGTTCGCCATGTTAGTAGTCGTAGCACCGTCCAGGAGCTAAAGTACAAACATAAAACAGTTTTAAGCTACACCAAGAAGCTTGATGAATCGAGTTCTTGTACGGAATTAATTATACATTAATTATACATATCATAGTGATGAAATTCTAAAAAAAAAGAATTATAGTTATCTTATAGATAATATTATACAGTTTAAATGTCATAAAGATATCTCTAACAGATACCGAGAAAATAAACTTTTTTGTTAAGGGCAACCCTCTTAATTCCCTTGCTGTAAGGTTTAGGAGCATATAATCAAGTGTATCGCTAATCCAAATAAAAAGCAATATTAAAATGGTAAAATCAGTTCATTTTACGCCAATGCAGGTTTTCTTAGCTTACATTAACGTAAATATAAAAAAAATGCTAGTGTGTAAAAGAAATTTTCATGTCTCATAATTTTGTGTATCATAAAATAAGCCGTAATAACTTCCACGTGGTGAAAGTTGTGTTTTTAATTTTTCTTTTTTTTTTTTAATTCGATTTTCGTTGACGATTGGCGATTAATGGAATTAATATGACAAGAGATATAAGGCTCATACAAGCGAACTTGCAGGCGGCAATTAGCTATAATATTACTATTCCTCACCAAAGTCGATACTAATACATTTTATTATAATATAATAACATTTGTGCTCAGATTTCAATTATCCTATAGCATATGTGAAGACAGAACGAGAGGTTTGTGTAAAAAATTATTATAAATTAATAACAGCCAGACGCTAGCTCATTATATGGATAAATAATCCAATTAAATTTATTTCCCGTATATAAGCATATAAGGCGAAGTTATTTTAATTATTAACTGACTTTACAAAAGGCTAATGTTGCAATGACAAAGTCAAAGTCAAAGTCCAAAGAAGTTACATGCTTCATTTTTTGAACGTCAAATAATTTACGATTGGTTCACTAAATTTAATGCCTGAGACCGGCACAAGAAACTCAGCGGGACTTTTTTTATTATTTTTTTTTATATTCGACAATGGTTTACTATTCTTTATTAATGGCAATGATACCTTTGAAACAGACTGGAGCGAGCATTTCATTCCCAAGGTGTGTTATCATTTATAAAATCATTAATTAGGTAATAACCTTTAACACACAAACTTCTTTTTACAATTTTTTTAAATTGTAAAATGGAAAGTTCTCGGATGTTTTCTGGGATCCTATTGTAAAAGTATATACATTGTCCCATAAAAGTATTGCAGACTTGATGCAATCGAGTTACAGGCGCTGCAAGTTTAAGCCTATTTCTTGTATTTATATTATGTGCATCGCCAACTTTGTTATAATTATTAATATTTTTCTTAACATACAGTATATTTTCAAAGATGTACTGAGAGGCAACTGTTACAATATTAATTTCCTTAAATTTTTGTCTTAAGGAATATTTAGGGCCTAAGTTATAGATTGCACGAATAGCTCGCTTCTGCAGGACAAAGATCGAATTAATGACAATATACAATATACTCTTTATCATATTAAATATTTTTGAATTACAATCAATATTTTTCAATATAATAAAAGTATTAAGGACGATACAATTAAACATAAATATAGATTAAGAGCCCATGAACCGCTAGACTTACCTCATAGTATAAAAGCTAAGAAAATTTCTCTGTGAGTGTATTTGACAGAGGTAAAAACGGCAGCAAGTATGGAATTTGAGGTGGGGTTGCTTCAGGAGATAATAGATAATAAAGGTGCATAAAATAGTACCTGGCTGTTCATGGACTAATCTAATACTCAATATTAAATAATTTTAATAAAAATAACATATGTTTTTATTAAAAATTCATTATTTTCTGGTAGGTGTTCGTCCTCCGTCTGGCCTCAAGTACCACTATCATGTCAGCACGAACCGCCAATATCTTATGATGTGTTCCGGTTCGATGGCATAAGCCAGGTTTTCCCCCATTCCACCCATCCTTTCCCAAAATGTAATGGTGTTCCGATAGCGGACTACTGGCATTGTCCTCCCCTTCCATCTGTATCCTCTAGGTTATAACGCATCTACAACGCCTCTGGTGTTGTAGATGTTCAAGTGGCGAAGGTAACCACTTACCATCAGGTGGTCCTTCTGCTCGTTTGCCATCAGTTATCCATAAAAAAAAAAAAAAAATATTCGTAAAAAAACAAAATAATCAACCGATTAACAATGAGAACAATTAAGAAGTGCTGTATTAATACTCATTACCGTAAACATATTATATTTAATACAAATCAATATGCAATTTTTTCCTTAATGTAACGCTTTGAGGTAATTTCTTGTGCCAGTTTCTGTAATCAATTGCTAACAGCGCACTACTGTTACAATGCAACTACGAATATATTTCTTTCTTTTTATTCCTATTGGATTAAGCTTACAAGTGTGTGACCATAAATCTTGTGATGCATGCTTAAGAGACGCTGATCTATGTGCGTGGTGCTATGAGGTAAATTTATTAAAATTTATTAAGGAAATTATTTATTAATCACATACTTTAGCTGAAAATTTTCATTTAAAATTGCTTGACGTGAGAGCCCAGTGTATATGTTTAAATAACCGTAGTGGTCTAACAGAAACTAGTATATATATGTTAATATTTTAGAATTTTCACGGACCTCATTTTATGAAGACAAATTTGCTATCCCTATTTTATGTAACGATTTGAGATAAAATGTAATTCTTAATATCTATGACAACTACGAGATCCTCACAATAGAAAATAGTCCAAAATTATCAATATAAATTGCTCATTGACGTCATTATTTATTGAATATAGAACACAAGTAAATTTTACATGTTACATTATTGATATATTTTTTATTATTCATATTTTATATTAAATCAATTTTGATTCAATTCGACATTTGTTTCAGAAAAACTTCAAAACTACGAAAAGATGTATACCGGCTAAGGATATTCCAGAAAATTGGTGCCCGAATAGTAATGTGAACCCTAATAGCACAATAAGTGTGGTTACAGATTTAAAATTTAGTTCAACAATAGGAAGCATTGTACAGATGAAACCTCAAAAATTTAATATTAACATAAGACCTGGAAGTTCCGTTGAATTTAAATTCTCATTTATACGAGCCGAAAATTATCCTGTGGATTTATATTTTTTGTTCGATGGTTCCAAGTCAATGGTTAAGATCCAACAAGAAACAGCAAATCAAATCGAAGACATTTATAAGATGATGATTGAAAAGACCAACAATATATTTTTAGGAACGGGATCATTTGTTGATAAAAATGCTCTACCATTTGCCGAGTAAGCCTACATATTATTTTGCTACTCTCATTTTATGCTATTTATACTATATTTCTCTATGGTTTTTACATTGAAGGAGAGTTTTGACTGTATGTTTCTTTTTGAATGTTTGTCACGCTGTAATTCAGTTAAACAGTTACTAATCGATTACTTTCATAGTTTTTATAGAAACCCCATATAAAATTTTCAAAATTAGAATAACGCACGTCGCAAAATTTTTTTGTAATTGATATTCTTTTATATATCTCTTAAAATTTCAGTTCCAAGAACAGTGTTCAAACATATTCATTTCAAAATCGCTTGAAATTAACCAATGATCTTGAACTGTTTAAAAAAGTTATGAATAACGCAACGTTTGGTGTCAATTACGATCCACAAGAGGGAACTTTAGATGCGCTTGCTCAAGTATTAGCATGCAAAAAAGACATTGGTTGGCGTAAGGAGTCTACTAAAATCGTAGTAATTTTAACAAATCAGGCGTATCATTCGGCTGGTGATGCTAAGTATGGTGGCATCTTTCAACCTTATGACGGTGGATGTTACCTGAAACAAGGTAAATACTACAAAGAACTGGAAATGGATTATCCGTCAGTTGGTATCATTAACAAATTAGCCTCCGATGAACAAATCATAGTTTTATTTGTTCTTGAATCCAAAGATCAAAACGCACACAATTTACTCTGCCAAAATATAAGAGGGGCCAAATGTGAAGACTCTAGCCAAAAAATAACAAAAACTTTAGAAGATATATATAAAGTAAGTACAAGAACAAAATCACCTATTTTAGATAGTAGTGGTTACCATGAAAGAGAAAAGTATCTAGACGTATGTTGTTCTTATGCACGCAATATGTTGTTATGTTTTACAGGGTATAATACAGAGACTAATACTGAATTATAATATTGAATACAGTTACCAGAAATATTTTAAAATTTCTTTCAAACCGGATTGCTTAAATTATCCTAAAACGAATAAGGGATGTAAAGTTCAGGAAAAGGAAGAAAAAAAAGTAACTGGTACAATCACATTGTTGCAATACGTGGAAGCTAAAAATATTCCATTAGACATAATATTCGAAGGTCTAAACGAGAAAATACAAATTAACATAAACGTGATAAAAGATTGCGATTGTAAAAAAGAGTTTAACTCTTGGGATTGCAATAAAAATGGTACACTGAACTGTGGCGTATGTGATTGTTACGGTGACAGGTATGTTTCTTTTTTTCTTTAATTTTAATGTTTCCTTGCGAAGGATTAATGTGAATTATTCTAAGAGAACAAATCGGGTGCCGAGCCTAATACGTTGCAACCCAAATCCAGACTTAAAGTGCCCCATCAAAATGCGCATTAATGTTCCATAGTCGAAGTTGTAGTAGTCTTTATAGATGAGATGATTGAAAATTAATGTGAATAATTAATTACCTAATGGGTGATATGTTATGACGTAAAATTTAAACTAACAAATAGCTATGCATAATAAACTTACACAGAATACTCCACATGAAATAACCAAGCCAACCGACCAAGTAAATAACTGACGATTAAGTTAAACAAATTATTGAAAAAAACAAATAGTCCAAATAATATACGCATTCTTAGATTTAAAATACCTTTAAAAAGTTTCTTTATATATTAAATTGAGTGTCATTCTTTGATACACAACAATTATTTACATATAATACAATACTACTTAAACTGTTCACAGTTATGGTGAAAAATGCCATAACCCCAACGACAATTCTACTTGCATAGCTGGTAACACTACTGCAGTTTGTAGCAACCACGGTCATTGTTACCGCGGAAAATGCACATGTGCAGAAGGGTAAATATCTTTTATATATATATATTTTTCAGCTTCACGCTTTATCTTGCACAGCAGGGATGACATAGAGAACGTAGTTCCAAGATACTCGGTTCTCCTATTTCCGTCCAAATTCGAGACATTGTGTTGCAATGCAGGGAAATGAAAAAATAATAATAATTTCCCCGAGTAGGAGTCGAACTCACACCCCATTCGCGTTCACCGTCAGACGCTGTCCTACTGCGTCAGGGTGGCCTCTACAATTTACAGTATTAATATATGCATGTATAATAATATTGTTAAAACATTTTTTTAAAATATGATTATGATTCAATGTGATTATTTAAAAAAAAAACGTTAGTACAACTGAAATTCTATCCGTGCCGTCAAAGCTCTGTAGTCTAATGATGTTTTATAACAAAACTTGTAAAAAAAACCAATTCACTTGACGGGGAGTGAAAGAGCTTAATTAGAATTTATATAAAATCAGGGTAAAAAATACATTTCAAGACAATTTATCATAAAATTTTAACATATTAAAGATACGAAGGCGACTACTGTGAGTGTAAGGTGGCGTGTCCGCAAGGCGCGGGCGATACGTGCGAGTGCATATGCGGCGCGTGCAAGTGTAAACCGGGCTGGGAGGGCAGCCTGTGCGAGTGTCCCACATCACCAGATTGCGGAGTCAATGTAAGATAATTATTTCTTCTTTTAGCTTCACGCTGTATCCCGCACTTGTAAGGTAGGCAGAGGGAACTAGAGAACCTAGTGTTAAGACACTCCGTTCTCTTTTAACATTTCCGTTCCCCGCTTTCCGCCAATTTGAGGCATTGCGTGCTGAATGGCGGAACTCAACGCCGCGCTTTGCCTTGTTACTAGAGCGAGGAAATGAAAATACTAAATATTATTTAACATTTTTATTTCCTGGAGTGGGAATCGAACCCACAACCTGTTGCGTCCACAGTCGCACGCTTGTACTTCTGCGCCACGACAGGCCTTCAGATGATTAAATTAAAATTGAATATAGTTTTGAAAATAACTTCACGATTCATTCCGCATCATAGGGTAGTCAGAGAGAACCTAATGTGAAGACACTCCGTTCGCCTCTTTTCGGTCGAATTCCAGACATTACATGTTAAGTGGCAGAACTCAAGTGTTTTCTTTTGTCAGAGTGGAGAAATGAAAATAATCTAAATATAATCATTGCACTGAACAGGAATTGAACCCACAAACAATCGTAGTTACAGTCAGAAAGCTGCCCCACTGAACCACGATGGCCTCGACATAGTTCTAATATAAGTAATGGAAAGTAAACGCATGCAATATTTATAACAACATAATGCATTTGATAAATAAGTACAAGTAACGCCTGTCATGACGCCGAGACACAAGCATGCGACTATAAACGCTACAGGTTGTGGGTCCGATTCCCACTCCAGGAAATGGAATTTTGCATTTCCTGGGTTTGGTAACAAAGCAAAGCGCGGCGTTGAGTTCCGCCACTCAGCACGCAATGACTCAATTCGGTGGAAAGTGGGGAACAGAGTGTCTTAACACTAGGTTCCCTCTGCCTATCCCGCTATATGCGGGATACATGTATGTATGTAAAAAGGTACAATATATGGTTTTTATAATTGAAATATTTTTCTATTCAACGCAGAATACGCTAACTATTACTTTCTAAATACAGAACGCTTGTAGCGAACTTGGCGATTGTACATGCGGCAAATGCAAATGCAGAGATACAGCCAACTGGGACGCAAGAACGAAAAATGGTGCATACTGCAAAGTGTCTTGCTCTAAAGAATCATGCCACGAACGACAATGCCTTATACTAGAGTCTTTTGTACTTTCCTATTTAAAAGGAGATACTGATAAGTTTGAAGACAATATTAATATTGCTATGGAGAAGAATTTAACTCTGCACAACTCGTCGGATCCGATGTGGTACCTTTGTCCTCGGCTAAGGCTTGACGTCGGATGTTACACAAAATTTATGTACAGTTACAGTAAAGAAAAATATGCGCTAAATGTTAAAATTCAATCGGACTTCGATTATGCTGAGACTTATTACTGTAAGTTATATATTAATACCAATAATAAATAAATAAATTGCTCACATGCTACAATCTAAAAATTAAAACATTAAAATATACATTTGATCAATTCAGTGGAAAGTGGAGAACGGAGTTTTAACATCTGGTTCTCAGGTTCCCTTTGCCTATCCTGCCATATGCGGGATACAGCGTGAAGCTAAAAGAAATATATACATATTTTACATATTTGATATGATTGATATAGGTGAAGCCTAATAATCTAGGCTTTCATCAAAATTCACCGGTATAACTAACATTATGTATACACCATGAATAAATCGGTATCCTTTTCCTATTTAAATTTGAAAACGTTGTGTTTGAGAGGTACACTAACTTTTTCAATTCATTACATATATTTGTTTATAAGTAGAACTCGTATGTATCGCTTAACTTCCACAGCCTTTATTAAGCCTTTTCTTAATAATATTTTATTTTTTTATTACAGTACTAGGGGGGATTAGTTTGATTCTGTTAATATTAATTGGTCTAGCAACTTTAATTGCGTGGAAGTGCATAACAGACAGACGTGATCGTCTGGAATACGAGCGTTATATAAAAGATTTGGATGGACCCAAGATGACTGAAGGGTTTTCAGATATTTACCAGCCAGCCACGAATACCTTCCCAAATCCCACTTATGAAAAGAGATCATTTAGATCTAAAGAGAGTAATAAATTTAAATAAACAGATTAAATTTTATTTTAACTATTTTATTTTTAAGTACACGTACAGTCAAGTTATTCAATCATGCATGTGTAATAAAAAAAAATCCTTATGATCATATTTTGATTATTAAATAACTAGCTTTCCGCCCGCGGCTTCGCCCGCGTGAAATTCGGTTATATCGCGCGATATGATAAGGAGTATCCTATAGTCTTTCCCAAGGTCTAGATCATTTGTCAAAATTGGTTAAGTGGTTTATGTGGTGAAGTTTTAAATAGTTAAACAATCTTACATTATTTTATGTTTGACAATAAGGAACATCCATACAAACTTTCATCCCCTATTTCAACCCCCTCTATCATTTTTTTCGCGATAAAAAGTATGCTATGTCCTTTCCCAAGTTTAGTTCTATCTTCATACCGAATTTCATCAAAATCGGTTCAGTGGTTTAGGCGTGAAAGCGTAACAGACAGACAGACAGACAGACAGACAGACAGACAGACAGACAGAGTTACTTTCGCATTTATAATATTAGTAAGGATTATCTGTGCAATATAAATGTATACATTCATAATGAACAAGTAGGTAGACATTATAATCTATAGACAATCTTATTTGGACATCTGTGATCAAAACAACGACGATGCATACTCGTTCAAAGACTATGTTAATTAGCAAGTTAACATGAAAAACTAATTATATATACGTAAATGAAAACAAAATAATTATTGATTAGTTTCAATTACATTTTAATAGTTTTTAATAGCAAATTTTAAACAACACAAAATAAAAAGTATTGCTATTATAATTTTGCAGGCTCTTCTATATGATTACAAAAATATATATAAGTTGTACTATAAATGTATGTGTTAATTAACTCTAATATTTATATATGTATACTATTTTTTATTAGAAGAAAATTTTTACCCCTTTTAATTTTAAAAAATATTTATTTCATAATAAAACATAGCAGTGACAGTGGTAGTAATCGTGGTCGGGGTCAATTGCAAAACTACATTCATGACATCTAAAAGGATTATTTAATAATTACATTATTTAAATAATACAATATAGGAGAATAAATTAGAATTAAAATAATATTTAAAATTGAAATTATTGTTTTTTTTTTATTTTAACACAAAGACATTTTATTTAGTATCTATTTTTACTATGTAGAGATATAATAATTATGTATTTAAAAGTACACTATTCCACAACTAGATGGCGCTGTTGAGCTTTTAACTCATCTTTCTTGTATATTTAATTTTTTTATGATCACAGTTTAGTTAAATATAGTAATACTTTACGAAAACAATAAGCCTCTATGTTCTTGTGAAATAGAAATATTTATTTCATTTTTAAATGTGAAATATAATAACAAGTCCAGAATAATCCCTGGGTCCGCGCTATGAAAGTTTTCTGGGAATTGGGAGCTATATATATAAAATTTCGTACCATGAAAATTGGGGAGTCCGTTTCTACACAGTAAGTGGGTTGGGATGAATACTCCACACTCTATCCTGACAACTCCGTATGTGAGAAGGATGGCACTAACGAGATTGTCACGGTCGTGAAAGAGCCTACTCTTGACGCACCCAACGCAAAAATTTTATCCACAGTTTGGTCCGGGCGTGTGAAATATTTGTGTTTGGTCACGGTGCCTCGCCGCTTCGGGCGAGACAGCACCTTTGGAGCCACCAGTTCGATGATCGGGGTCTCGCCGCTGCGGGTGGGTAAAAGCGGGTGAAGCTGAGGAAGTAAGCACTGCTCCAGGAGTTTACCTCGCGCCGTGTGGTTGTACCGCACGTGGGTAGTCCGTGGAGGTAAAGGAACTGGGACATGTGATTGTGATCTTGTCCCATTTACAGGCTGAGTCAATAATGATCTCCATTAACTTGATGTAAGAAAATTTGACTCTCTTTTGATTTTTTTTTGTGAGAAAAAATAAATACAAAATTAATGCCACGCTACATGGATAAAACAAAAAAACACGACGGGTTTCGATTCCCTCAAAGTGGAATTTTTTCATTGGTTCGGCGAAAAGTGGGGAGAGGAGTGTTTTAACACTAGGTTCTCAGGTTCCCTCTGCCTACCCTGCTATATGCGGGATACAGCGTGAAGCTAAAAAAAAAACTATCGTTGCGCAGTGTAACAACGTGGGAGTATAAGCGCAATTTGTTGTGGGTTGGATTCCCACCACGAGGATAAATTATAATTAACTTCTGATAAGGCAAAGCACGGCGTTGAGTTCCGCCACTTAACACGCAATGTCTCGATCCGGCCGGAAAAACGCAAAAACATTGTCTTTACACTAGGTTTTTTGAATATCCCGCAATGTAGGAAGAAATTGTAACATATGGTGACATACATAGACTACTACTGCTACCTACTGCTGTTTCTGATCCAAAGATTTGTATTTTTAATGGTTGCATGTAAGAAATCACTTTTAGTGATAAGGCCGCCATTGCACATAACGTTTTTATCATATTTAATGTATTGTTATTATGAGTATTTGTAAAATTGTATTTTGTAAAAAAGTATTATTATTATTATAGACTTACCAAACTAGAGATTTTCTAAGGAAATACCGTATCCGCGAGTTTCCTTCTACTGATGAATCATCTCCGCGTTGCCAGATCAAGTGGGAGAGAGGTCGACCGAGCACTGTCACACAACGTACAGACTACAGTACCGACAGTCAGACAGTGTTGGTCCTCTCGCGTCGACGTGCACGCGGATTTAAAGTTATTCTGAGGCCGATTTCGACGTAACACATTCGATATAAAATTGTGCCTGTGCTTATTTTGACCTTATATATTTGTAAAAATTATAAATATGGCGACTTTGTGGCTTGCAGTGGTAGTTCTAGTTTTTACAGTTTATACACATGAAGTTAACGCAGTTAAACGAGATTGTTCGAATTTTGAAAAATTAAGAAGTTGCAACGAATGCATCAGATGCGGAGGAAATTGGTGTAAAGATAAAAACGAGGTAAGTTTTTTCGTAAAATTTTTAATGTAATAATTCGATGAAAAGCGGGTGAAGATACTTATAAAAGTCACAGACTTTACTTCTATATTATAATTTATATAAATCTTATTCTCATATAAAAACCTTCAATAAAACACACAAAATATATATTTTTAGATATCTCTAAAATAAGCATAAAATTTGTAAAATTAAAGCCTTTCATCTATTAGGAATCATTTAAATTTACCCGCACTCTATTTTGTAAATTTAAACATTGTTTCTGAAAAACGTTCCAAAAAACAGGAACAAACAATTTATTGCATCTAATATAGATTTAGATTACTTAATATTATTATTTAATATTAATTTTTAATAAAAAAAAAAGAGTGATTGATTTTTTTTACAATAATTAATACATTACTGCCTATCACAAAAAAGTATTGCCCATTTATCTAAAAATACCGATATATTCGGTTATAGCTATACTCATAAATATGACTGTCACAGACACGATAAATTTCATAAAATTAAATAATTACGCTAATAGTTATTAATGAACGACCGTCATTAAAGGAATAACAAGTAAACAGACGGAAGGAAACAATTGAGCCAGTAATGATGCTCATACAACGCCAATCTATTTTTGATCTTGTCAGCCATGAACTTTATTGGTTATTTTATTTTCATCGCCGGCACCTTAGAAAACTCTTTAACTTAGCTTTAGCAAATCTTATTAGACGACGAATGGAATAAAATTTAGGTGTCATAAATTTATTATAATAACCTAGTAAATAAATAATGTGTAGTTACTTTGCGTTTGATATCTCTTAGAGTATGACAAATTGAATTTCAATCCCATTTACCTTTTAAGCTTTTACTGGTGATAAATACCAAATATTAAAAAAAAAACAATTTCTGTTAATTCTTAAGACAAGTATTTAAGAAAATTTGGATCTGATTTACAATTATTATTTAGTTAAGAACTTATTAATAAAGAATTAAACGTAATTATTGTTTACTCATTAATTCTATGAGTCTACTTTAATAATAGACCTTGTCCAGCTCGTTGATATACACTTCCGATGATAGCTACCTATCGCGACTTACCAAATTAGGTGAATGTAGAGACAAACCAATGCATAAAGACAGTGATGAATAATTGAAATATTACGTACAGATTTATATTGCTTTTCTTCCAATAGATTAAAAATAATTTGGTATAGACATTATTTTAATTCAAGTTTTATAATTAATATGTTTGTTTATGTCATCTTATGAAGATTGACGCCTGTCGTGGCGCAGAGGCACAAGTGTGCGACTGTAAACGCGACAGGTTGTGGGTTCGATTCCCACTCCAGGAAATGTTAGTATTTTCATTTCCTGGGTTTCGTAACAAGGCAAAGCGCGGCGTTGAGTACCGCCACTCAGCACGCAATGCCTCCATTCGGCGGAAAGTGGGGAACGGAATTGTTGTAAGAGAACGGAGTGTCTTAACACTAGGTTCTCAGGTTCCCTCTGCCTACCCCGCTATATGCGGGATAAAGCGTGAAGTTAAAAAAAAAATGTTAAGATTAATAATTGATTATTATTATGACAACATGCTAGTTTCCCGTAAAATTGGTTCTATTATTTTTTATTTAGCGTCAACATTAAATAATTCAGCCAGTATAAGTGTTTAAGATACAGAAGAAGTACTTAAAAATATTTAATGTAATCTATATATAAATACGTGAAGCAAAAGCTTTGGATTCCTTTTTACGAAAATTACGCGGACGGAGGAGCATGAAACTTGGCACACTTATAGTTTATATAGGGAAAGAGTGCAGAATGCTAATATTTTTTTCAAATAATGCAATAAAAAGTATATTAAATTAATAAAATAAATGTTACACACACTACCATGGTTAGACATCCATGTTTATACAAAGTGACATATACGTCAGTACGCAATGCGTTATTAACACATTTACGGGGACAGTAGTGTAATGTTAAAGTGTATAAAAAAATTGTATATTAATAAAAAATATATGAACATCAGATTATACATTTATTAGAAACCATATTTATTATTCATGTTAGGTGAAAGCCCTTAGCGTCGCGCTTTCGCATCCAGACAAATATTGCATAGACAATGTAGAAATATGTAAATATGTTTATTTATAACAAACTGTTGTCGATTATTATCATTTATTTTGTGGTTATAATGGCAACATTCAGAGTATATTGTATTACTATTTTTTATTTTTTTATTTTTTAACTTCACGCTGTAACCCGCATATAGCAGGGTAGGCAGAGGAAACCGGAGAACCTAGTGTTAAGACACTCCATTCTCTTTCAACAATTCCGTTCCCCACTTTCCGTCGAATTGAGGCATTGCGTGTTGAGTGGCGGAACTCAACGCCGCGTTTTGCCTTGTTACCAAACCCTAGAAATGAAAATACTAAATTTTACATTTCCTGGAGTGGGAATCGAGCCCACAACTTGTCGCGTTTACAGTAAGTAACGCCTGTCGTGACGCAGAGGCACAAGCGTGCGACTGTATTGTATTACTATTTTTTTATTTTATTGTTCACGGTTGATCTGATTTGATATTTATGAGGTTCTTAAACTGTTAGACTTAACTAAAAACAAATTAGTTTTATGGCAATCATTCGTACCAACTGTTAATGCTTTGTGTTGTATGTTCAATTGTGAACCTGAACAGCTAATTGCCCTTCACTAAATCAACTAATTTTCACATTACGTACATAACTGGGTAAAATTAGGATGTTACTACAATTGTTACTACATTTCGTTTATTATTTGTCAGGGTTAAAGGTTATGTGCAACGCATATATATGCATATACATTGACCTATTAATTGTTGTTTTTTTTCTCTTTATTCATCTCCAACATAAATAAGAACTTAGGTAGTTACACCATCCTCTACTACTATTTTCATCCATTGTGTGATGTCGGGCTTCGAAGAGACCAAAATATTTAACAATTATAATTAATTAATATTATATAAAAACAATTTGAATCTATAACTATTAAGTTCTATGAGCATAGCACAACTGAATCGCATAATGTTCTATTTATTATACATATAAGTACATATACATATGTTCCTCACAGTTTATCTACTTTTAAGTGGCTTCCTATGCTTGATGATTGTGCATAATCAACTGAAGTGTTGTTGGGTCGATAGACAAATTTCCTGAGCCTCCCCATTTCCCAATATCCGGAGGTAGATAGAACAGTGTAAAACTTTTCATAGGTCATCTTCTATAGTTACTCATTTAGGCAAGGTCGTTAACGTCAATAAATTAATCTTATCTCTTATCTGTGGATATTTACACAATATTATTTGTTTAGCCGGTTGGTGTCTTATGTAACAGCTACTGTTCCTAATTTGACAAGTGTTATCAATGCCATAATGTTATCTATTAAGGCATAGGTTTAACTTATTTTTTTACATTTTTACCGCTGTTTTAACTGTGTTTTATAATTCAATTTTACAATAATGAATATTCAAAAAGATTGAGGCATTGCGTGTTGAGTGGCGGAACTCAACGCCGCGCTTTGCCGTGTTACCAAACCCAGAAAATTAAAATACTTCATTTCCTGGAGTGGAAATCGAAACCACAACGCTTTACAGTAGCACACTTGTGCCTCTGCGCCACGACAGGCGTTGGCACGACATATATATTCATTATATGAAACTTCTGTACATATTTCCTTTTGTATTCACCAATCACATTGTTTGTTTTAAAATTTATGGTTCGTCAATTAAGTCAGCCGTAGGCTCTATTGGCATTAAACAATTGAAACATAGATTGCGTAACATATTATATATAAGACATAAGAACCTTTCAATTTACAACAATCTAGACTATTCCATGTAATGCATTTCACAAAATGTTCTAAATGTCATATAAGAGCACAGTATTTTTGTAAACGTCGTCAAGTAGAATTATTTGAATCCTAACAGCGCGATGAATCATAGAAGGATAAACTGCTGGCATCTTGCCATCCTCATTATATTACAAACGTTGTTTATTGTTGGTATTTGCATAAAATAATTGCTTACTATTAAACATATTATCACATACCTTTTTCTACGCTTAGGATTGCATACTATAACTTACATTATAATTTTCTTTGAATGAGTGTTCTATATATTCAATATATAACTATGCAATGGCGTGCCTATAGTACTCTACCTTACTATTATTTTCATATTGTATATTATTCCATAAAAGACTCAGAATCGAGATTTTGAATCTGAACCTACTCTCAAACGCTTTAAAAAATGTTTTTTTGCTACGATTATGTTTTTAAGCAATAAACTACTGAAATTTGAAAAAAACGATATGATATTTTGACTTTTGATTTTTTTGTGAGAGCTAAGTTTTGAGAAATGAGCTTTAAAAGCTCATATCATGTCATCAACTTTATCAATGAATCCTATATACTTTCTCACATTTCTGGGAACAAATCAAATGTTTTGATTCACAATTAGCATTAATTTACAAAACAGTTTAACATAGTTAACAAAGTATAAGATTCCAACAAGCGCATATACAACTTGTGTGGTAAAGTACAGCGCCAAACATCCGTACAATCACACAGTTACTAAGAAATCATAAATATAACCCGCTGACCCATATCCAGTCCTGTTTTGGTAATAAAATATTGCATAATTTTTATATCTGTACGTTGTAATCGTTGACGTTCTCAATATTTATATGTTGACTTCGAATTTATTTAAATTTGTTTCATCTCATTTGCATTTCTAATAGAGAATTTGTTGTAACTCTAATGATATTTTTAAGATATTCCAACACAAAGACGTGATTTTTAGAGAATGAAGTAAAAAATTAAAAGCCTAAATTATTCAAAGATTAAGAAACTTAAATCTTAAAATTACTTAGTACTTTAAACCTGATAATAATATAGTTCATATGATAGACGTACAACGAAGAGTAAAATCAATAAGGATTATCGGTGTTATTGTTAGAAATTGTTTTTTTTTACTATTTTATATTTTATTGTACATATATCAAATATCGTAGTAATAGGAAACACTCGAAATGTATTAAATATTTCGCAGACTATTATTAGATGAATTTGTCATTTCGTTTCATCGAGTTTCTATCACAACGATTCTGAAGAAACACTTCAAAATCCGCCCAATTTTGTGATTCCACGTTACAATAATAACTACTTATGCTTTACACCTATATTTTTTTGGATATTAAATAGAAAAAAAAAATAAGACATCACCTGTAACTTTATGACGACACTACCACAAACCCGATTTCGAACAACAGCACAAGTTATACCGGTATTTAAAGCTTATAAGCTAAATACTTGATGCCAGTCAATCTTGTATATGTATTCATCTGTGAGGAATGAATGTAGTCATTTTATTTTTTCTTAAATTCAGACTAAAATGAACTAAATATACAAACGGTATAATTTATACCATATTTAATATTACAGATAACCTAGCTTTTTGACCTTATGAACCTGTCGTTACAACATCATGTGTCAATGTGTTATGAATTAAAAAAAATTATTTATACAGTAATTTCACAAAAATTATTAAAATAATCAACATGAAACAAGACATTTACATGAACTTTTCAGTTTCGCAAGAGATAAATCTGATTGCATTTAGTAATTGAGGATAATGATAAACTGTACTGTAGTTATGATAGATCGTGGGCAGTTCTTGCTTAAGGGTTATGTGTCAGCTTCTTGGCATTTCAAAAAATCACATCGTAAATTGTAAATGAAGAAAATAAAAAAAAGAACATATTAATAATATCGTACATTTTTCAAGTAATATGCGAAGATAAGCATAATTAGGTTTTTTTAATAAACCTAATTTAAATAAAATAATTGCTAATTTAAAAAATATATATATATTGGAAAACCTTATTTAGTAAAATCATAACAATATCAATCAAACATAGTTACTCTAAATTTCTTAAAGGAGAGTCTTGGACATTTCTTAAAGATTTGTAAATTTTAGTATATTTTATAAATACAATAAAAATCTATTCTTCTCAATATATAAAGACTTCATGCATATTTTAAAATAGTAAGGTAAGCATTACCTAAAAAAGAATCAATAAAAATAACAGCCGTTATCCAACAGGGCATCAAACGCCCTACCGAGTAGGCTTAAGCTCGGGCCGAGCGAAAGCAAAGTCCCCCACTACAAGCAGTGTTCGCAAGCCGAGGTTCGGCCTCGCAGGAGGCGCCCCTGTGACACTGCAGTTCTAAGATGGTCCTCCTCCCGAGGAGGCCAAGCCAGGGTCAGAGCTCTTCAAGCTCGGCCCCCCACAAAACCCGGTGACGCTGTCGAGGCCAATAGGGCCAACAGCATACTACACAGTCGAAAAAAAAAAAAACAGCCGTGATTTAATCTTACGTTGAGACGTACAACTTAAGTGAAGAAACTAGAAACTAATCTGTGGGCCACATTACCTTACGGCTCCGATGTTCCATAGGTAATATTACCCATAATACCTAGTATAAGTTGATGCGCAGACTTAATCCAATTACAGTGGGTATTAGTACCGATGTCGGCTGGAAGCCAATAAAATCCGGACGTTCAACTGATTCAGTTCAACTTCTACAGATTTATTAAAATATTTATGTCAGAAGAATGTGATAGTATCAATCAAAGTATTCAGTAATAGAAATATAAAGAAAATTCGAATCGTTATGAATATTTTACACTTATAACTAAAAAATACACTTTTATTGTTGAAGTTTTAAAGTGTTAATCACACACTTAGGAAACGAAAAACATATAGATATTAAACGCAGCAGGACTCGAACCCGCTCTTCTTGGAAACCGTCCAAGCGCTCTGACCACTGAGCTATGCGTTCTATAGCCGGTGTCGAAATTCTTATAATCTTGTTTTTTTTTTTATAGCATCTCTGTAGGGAGATTTTTAAGGTAAATTTCTGCATAAAGATTATTTCCAAAGAACAATCATTTGGTAAGAGAGAAAAACTATTTCTATTAAATATTTTTGAGGTTTTAAAGTGTTAATCATAATAATTTAGGGAACTAAAATACACTTTTACTTAAAGTATATTTCATATTTGTATCACTTTTACTGTAGATATACATTGTACTAATATAAAAGTATAAGCTGGAAATATTAAACTAAATGTAAAATATATAACTGCTTCTTGTGCCTAACGCCTGTGACTGTAAACGCGGGACAGGTTGTAGTTCAATTTTACCCAGGAAATGTAAAATTTAGTATTTTCATTTCTTTGGGTTTGGTAACAAGGCAAAGCGTAGCGTTGAGTTCCGCCACCAACACGCACACGCCCCACCTATGGAAAGTGGGGAAAACGTAAATGTTGAAAGAGAATGGAGTGTCTTAACACTAGGTTCTCTGGTTCCCTTTGGTCTACTTCCTGGGCTATATGGATACAGCGTGAAGTTAAAAAAAAAAAACAATAACAGCTTCTAACTTGTCGCTGTTTCCCGTAGCAGGGTAGTTAGAGAACCCACATGAAATAGATAAAGTAACGCGAAATAGAGTATCTATTTCTGATTAGTTATTTCTGCGTGATTTAAGCAATATCTAAGTGATAAAAAGGATTGTAGGCAAATATTGTAAACACCAAATTACAAATCAAAGTGAAACAAGTTTTCTAATAAATTGACTAAGATCGTTTACTTTTTACTATTAAATAAAAACAGTAATGCTTTGAATGGTAATGACTGGCACTATAGTGCCTGGCCGTGACTCTATTTCACAATCATTATGGGATCCATTAAAAAATAAAGTAAGCACTTGTTTGGTACTTTAATTAAGTCTCAGCTACAGTTCATCCAAGAAACATAACTTGAGGATATTAATTATCATTTTGACTTATAAATAAGACAAAATGATAACTTTTCACCCAAAATACTCATTAATTTATTTACTTTTTTTTTAGCTTCACGCTGTATCCCCCATATAACAGAGTAGGCACAGATCCTGAGAACCTAGTGTTAAAACACCTGCTCCCTTCTTCAATAATTCCTTTCTCCATCATTTCCACTTGAATCCAAGAGTTCCTTAATCAAAAAAATTTACGTAACACCTTGCAGAAATTAATACCTGACAAATGTAATAATTCGTTTGGATTATTAACGATTAACATTTGCTGTATATGGTAAATGAAGTATGTGACAGGCATCGATGTAAATCAGTATAATTGTTGCTCTACATTATAAGCTAAATGTCATTTATATTCTGTACGCAGCTGTTGCGTAAAGGACCTTTAAAATATTTATAAAGGACGTAATAATTCATTCGGTGATAATGAGATAAAAAAATCTTAACACACAGTAAGTTTATTGACAGAAGCTACCTTATTAGGTATAAAAATAATAGTGAGGAAATTAATTGTTCAGTATAATTCGTCATAATACAATCTAAGTTCATAAATATGTCGTGGCGCAGAGACAAGTGCGCGACTGTGTAACGCGACAGGTTGTGGGTCTGACTTTACCCAGGAAAGCTTTGTTTTTATTTTCTTTGGTTTGCAACAAGGCAAAGGCGGCGTTGAGTTCCGCCATACTCAACACGCAATGCCTTAATTTGGCGGAAAGTAAGTACGGAAATGTTATTGAAAGAGAATGGAGTGTCTTAACACTAGGTTCTGGCTCACCCTGCTTCGCCATATGCGGGATACAGCGTGAAGTTAAAAAATATGTAGGTATGCGTAAATATAATAATTAATTGCTTAGATTTACATTTTCAGAAACAGTATTGATTTGTACATTTAACGTTTTTTCTGATAATGTGTGTGAAATGCCAACAAAGTTGAAGGAAAATAAAAAATTTTGTGAATATAATATAGATGACAAGACCCAATATCCAATATATATGTAATTTAACACATGGAAAATCGCCAAAAGATTTGAAAAATAAATTTCTTTCACACATATACGATTTCGGCTTTATTATAATTTAATATTATATATATTTCATTGTATTTCACTAAGTGTTTTTTCTATGAAACATATAAAACCTAAACTTTTGCTGTCGTAATATTGCAAACAAGCCACTACCACCCGCAACTATATCAATAAAGCTGAATTGCGCTCTTAAAATGAAATTGCTTGAGATAAGCCAACGTAACATTTTCTACTAAGAATTTAAATCGTCTGTTGTCTTTCTTTCGGTCGTTGACCTTATGTGCACAACTTTTGTTTTATATTTAGTAACTTTTCCGAAGCTTTTAATAAATGTCAATCTGAATTCAATAATGAAATGAAATGTCTATCGACATGTATCTTAAGTTGTAAGTATTTCTTTATACGTTTTGTATTAATAATATAATATATAATATAATTAATAAAAATTATACTTTCATCTCTACTTTTAAGGCAGGTATTACTCAACATATCTTTAATTTCTCTTTTTTTTTTTTATGGATAACTGATGGCAACGAGCAGAAGGACCACCTGATGGTAAGTGGTTACTCGTTCATGAAACATCTACAAATACCAGAGGCGTTGTAGAGATGCTACAACCTAGAGGATACAGATGAAAGGAGGACGTCCGCTATCGAACCACTACATTTTGGGGAAAGGATGGGTGGGATAGGGGAAAACCTGGCTTTACATGCCATCGAACCGGAACACATCATAAGATATTTGGCGGTTCGTCTTTGACATGATAGTGGTCGCGAGCCAGACGGAGGACGAACCTCCTACCACCAAACACTCTTAACGGTGTACCTATTATGCTATTGAGCTATGACATAGCATTATTAAACTAAATTGTTTTTGAATCGAAGTGCCAAATACGACGCAAAAAGCGAATAATAGTAGAAATTGATACAGCTTATTCTGAGTCAACAGTGTGGAATTACCGGGAACTGTGCGAGATGCGGGTGAGCTCATTATTTCGAAAAATAATAGTTCGATCTTTTGTCTGTCATCTTCTATAGAAATAATAAGGAAATTTGTGCAATCTTGTTATTTATTTAATATTTGATTCATATTGGTATAGTTTTTTTTTATTTTAGTTTATAATTTAGAGATGATCCTTTGGTTTTTCAACTTTCAACTCGACAAAAGAGTATGTATCAAATTACAAAAATTGTGTATTTAATTTCTATGAAAATATTTTTTTTTAAATTATAATTACGAATTGTGGTTCATGAATCTATAGAAATATTTGAACATTTTATATTTAACTAAATGAACTCGTATATCTCATACAGTTTATATAAGGTTATAGATAGCTACTTACGTAGACTCTAAAAATATATCAGATACTTAACTTTAAAATAAAACAACTTAGGCATGTGTACTTAAACATAATCCGCATCGTATAAGAAAAGAAAAACAGACGGACAATTTTACAATCGCATTTATTTACATGCCTCCACTAGTGTAGGCGGAACAATGGGATTGACTTATAAATTTTATGCACCTTCTTCATACAAAAAGTCATGAACGTCAATATAATTTTATATTAAAAAATAATATAATTAAAGTATATTATATAAATATAAAGATAGCCAATGAACATGTAGAAAACATCATTTTATAATATCTAATTGTAACTAATTTATTACTGCCTTTTGCAAGACAAGGTCTTACTAAGGGAAACTTACTTATTTATTAGCTTAAAGCTTTACAACCTTACAGGCTTTTGTATATTTTTAGAATAATATACATTTATAACGAAGCAAAGAGCGGCGTTTAGTTCCACCACTCAGCACGTAAAGGAGGAAAGTGGGGAAAGGAAACGTTAAAAAAGAACGAAGTGTTTTAACACTAGATTCTCTGGTTCCCTCTGTCTACCCTGCTATGTGTAGAATACAGCGTGAAGCTATAAAAAATAGTATATTAGTATAAAAATAATAATAGACTAGACCTGGAAAACTTAATGAACTTTAACAACCCCAATAACTATGAAAGTCAAAAAATACGTGAACATAATAAATATAATATATTAAATCTCAATTATTTTGTTATCGAAGATACAGGTTCCTTGTACTCTCATTTATTTTCCTTTTCATTTATAATAGAACTGGTTAGTCGTACTTAGCTAGTATGTGTCGCAATGGTCTCCCCTGCCTAAGTACTTCTCATAATCTACCACCTACACGTAAACGGGTATACTCTGAACGCAAGCTTTGATATTATGAACATTCTATGGTACCGTACGCCTACATCCTTAACATTCATATTTAATGAATTTTACTATAAATTTAATAGGCAATATTCTTGTTTCATCTACATAAGTTGCAAGAGTCATATATGGGACAAATTAAACTTATCTCGTAAATTATTTTGCTAGGCATGCATACCACCAGTAAAATTTGTTAAAATCTGTTGCAAAATTAAGAATACACTTTATTCTCATCATAACTCGTATATGCATATAACCTTAATTCATGATGCAGTGGAACCGAGTCTGACTGTACGCACCTGACGGTTCTAAGTTCGATACCGATTTAGGGAATGAAATTATAGGAATAATTTTTTAATATATTGAGTACCGCCACTCAGCATACTAGATTCTCTCTACCTACCCTGCTATATAGATGCATACAAGCAAGCTACATGTTTTTATTACCTAAATACATGAAACTAAGAAACCTTCTCAAGTTTCATAATATATAATAAACTAATTACTGTCCAACGCAGTGCCTTACGAAGCGACCGTACGAGGTGCGATAACTATCAGAATAAAGCTGAAGGGAGTAATCGACGTCTATTATTGCGACTCCCACACCCCGAGGGTTTAATGCCCTCGCTTGCTTCATAACTACAGCATCGCACTTTCTCATCTGTTATTAAATTGGACCATTAAAACGGTCATGTCTTTAGTAAACATGAAATGTAAAGTTTAAATTACGTATTATATGTTTTTAACTTTTTTTGTATTCACTTATAGTCGTTGTATTATATTATTTATTTATCTATTTATTTAACGTAATGCCTTAATTCGACGGAAAGTGGGGAACGGAGTGTCTTAACACTGTGGAATGAGTAATAAGTATTATTATAATATAAGTATATCCGATAATATATTTAAACTTTATTTGAAGAGGCATCGAATATTTTTAATAGCCAATTACTACAATGTCACGACGCTTATAGCATCCATACACTTGTATGTACGTATATAATTTTTACATTACATGTCCTTGCTTTTTTACGACCTTTAAAAATATAATATATCCTAAAATTTATATGAAAACCTGTTCTCTTTATTTTTCTCTAGAAAATATTACCATTTCCAGTTATTAATATTAGATACTACACGCAAAATATCTTAGCTCGGTGAAGCCTAGCGAAGTATAGTAAATTACCTTTCAAAATGTGATGTTTGAGGCAAGTCAATCACGTATTTTGCAATGCTCCGTAAATTGGATTGCAAAATTTGATCTCTCATCATCTTAAATTGTGCGAAGAGTAACTCTGTTACGTCATTAATAATGTTTTATTATATAAATTTAATATGTGAAATTTAATATTTACTTTAGAAACAATTACTGAATGTACTACAATACTTATTATTGTAATAATGTCAGTATAACGGAATAAAATATTCAAATACAGTTATGCAGTTAAGTCTTTTTTAACTATGGGGTAGTTGTGGGTTCAATATTACATATGTATATATATATAATAAAACTCTTTGGTACTCGCTGAGTGACTAAAAAACAACTTACAACTAAACCTACTGGGCGAAAAAAGCTGAAATTTGGAGTATAAGTTCCTCACATTTCATATCGCTGCCCCGGAGCAACAATGACGTATTTTACTTTATTATTGTACCCTTACAGTTCAAGAATTCTTGAATGCGAATAACTTTGGCATTGAACGCCAGGCAAGTAATACATATCGGTACATGTTACAACTTACAAGGTATCAGAGGGTATCAAAAATGTTATTTCATTTTCTCTATGCACTTAAGTCCAATTCGCAAAATTCAGTTACGTCATTGTTGTTTCGGGGCAGCAATATTACATATCCCTGGCCCATAATCCTTTTAAAAACAGAATTACCTACGTAGCTGGCAAAAATTTAAATAAAAATTTGGAAGAAAATATTAAAGACTCTTGAAGTTTTTCCACAATTGTTTTGACGGATATGACTTGAACAGCTATATATCAAATATGACTAGGTATAAAGACTACAATTAAATAAATAATTGCAATAACTAACAACAAGTCACCTATGTGGCGCCATACAACTCCACTATGTTTACTCTAAAGCATATCATACCTATATTTTTTATAAAACGTCCTTTGCAATTGGTTTTATTACAAAAAAACTGCAAGTGACTTGAATTCCTATGTTAACCGGCTTGTCGATTAAATTACTAACATTGAATAAATATATATGTTAATAAATATGAAATCTTGTTTACAATTTTTATTAATATTTTCCTCTTAAATTTTGTTATGTATATAGGTTTTATTAAAACCTGTATAAAAATATTAAATTTAAATCCTTACTAATATTATAAATGCGAAAGTAACTCAGTCTGTCTGTCTGTTACGCTTTCACGCCTAAACCACTGAACCGATTTCGATGAAATTCAATATAATGATAGAACTAAACTTGAGAAAGGACATAGGATACTTTTTGTCGCGAAAAAATGGTACAAGGGGTTGAAATAGGGGATGAAAGTTTGTATGGAAATTCCTTATTGTCAAACATAAAATCATGTAAGATTGTTCAACTGTTTACAACTTTTACACCTAAACCGCTTAACCAATTTTGACAAATAGTCTAGACCTTGAGAAAGACTATATACTCCTTACCATGTCGCGCGATATAACCGAATTCCACGCGGGCGGAGCCGCGGGAGGAAGGCTAGTATACAATAAAAACTTCACCGAGTCTTACTTTGTCTATATTATGAAATATATTACAGTAGTTTATTTTTACGAGGGACAAAGCTGACGGACTGATGGCGACATGCTTGTCTAAACATGGCAGAGGGTTGATCATCCTTTGTTTCTTCGTGTCCCTTATTATAACAGTGTTTTGTTTGGACGAGTACAAAGTATTAAAGTAACTTTAACCTACAAAGAAATATAACTGTTATAAAAGTATTTGTGTATAATCGATCCTTATCATTATATTAAAACATGAAGGGTAAACTTTGGACCTCTTTTTATAAAAATAATGCAGATAGATGAGTTTAAAATTCGTCATTATTCTTTACGTAGTGATTTTTTATAATGAAGTGTCAAAAATATATTAAATGAATAAAATAAATATTACTTACTTACTTAGCTTCACGCTGTATCCCGCATATAGCAGGGTAGGCAGAGGGAACCTAGTGTTAAGACACTCCGTTCTCCACTTTCCGCCGAATTGAGGCATTGCGTGCTGAGTGGCGGAACTCAACGCCACGCTTTACCTTGTTACCAAACCCAGGAAATGAAAAATTCCATTTTCTGGAGTGGGAATCTAACCCACAACCTGTCGCGTTTACAGTCGCACGATTGTGCCTCTGCGACACGACAGGCCTTAAAATAATTTAAAATAAATGTTACTCACTAATATGTTTGACATACACTTTTGAATAAAGTGACATAGACGTTGATAAGGGAAACTGTATTTTACACGTCAATGGAGCTACTAGTATATAATAATTGAGTATAATTGAATATAATAATTTTTGTTGCATAATTAAACCGTGTAAAAAGACTTGGAATGCCAGCAGTATGTAATTTATGTCTCCATGCGTTCTTTGTTGGCGCCAACGATCATTCTACAGTCGTAATTCAATTAAATGAAAATTTTAACATATTATCTACATAATAATCACGTATTTGTGCAATTAATTTACTAACAAATGTATTTATGAGTGTTGGATACATAAAATTATCTTTTTTTTTTCTTTTTTTTTTTTAACTTCACGCTGTATCCCGCATATAGCAGGGTAGGCAGAGGGAACCTGAGAACCTAGTGTTAAGACACTCCGTTCTCTTACAACAATTCCGTTCCCCACTGGCAATATTATCTGGCTTTTATAATTTATGTTTTAGGGTCTCTTTGCTTTTCATGTACCATTATAGCCTGGAATCCAAAAAAATCATGTATTGCGTAATCACGTTGCACATTTTCAGTCAAAATCCACAACAAAGATAATAATGTATGACTTTTGCAATATATTTTTTATCGTTGAAGATCACACGCCAATAATATCCGTTAAATACAATTATATTGTATTCTTACCTGTCAATTAAAAAAGTGAATTTCAACACGATTCGAATCTTATCGATAAATTTTAAAAATACATATTTTTTTATTGTTATTAGAAAGTTTATATGAGATAAACTTACCAATAACAATTTGAACGTCATTTCAATTTTGTCTCATTATTTTATTTTCACACGTTTCCCTTAATTAGTGGCATCGTTGATGTATGTTGATGTAAAACACGCTTGTCGTTGCAAAATTTATGTCCTTTTAAACAAAAGAGTAAATCCATCACTTAATAGTATGTGTAGTTACGATTTTACTAATTTCCTACTTTTCTTTTATAAATTATTATGAATCATCATCATCATCATCATCATCATCATCATCATCATCATATTATGAATAATTTATAAAATTCACTTTCTGCACTTATTTCCCATATAAACTGTAACTGTGCCAAATTTCATATTCTTACGTCCGCATGATTTTCGTAAAAGTGGTCGAAAATTTTTCCTTCACATCACAATGTACGATTTGTGGTCTGTTATCATCATAACATAACAATACGACACTTTCTGACAACCATATAAAAACATTTCATTTCGTAGTCATTGAATCTAACACCGTTTTTTTAAACCAAACTCGAATGACTCCCTTTATTGTAAATATAAACAGTATTCCAAAGGGTAAATCACGACCATCGAGTTTACTTAGCAATAACACTTACTGAACTTAATGGCGTTTTCGATTCCGTTGTATTACATGAAGAAACTATAAAGTACGTTTTGATAGCTTCCTTAATATTTATATTTATATAATGAATAACCTTGAGTTGTAAAATTTTCGGAAATAAAGTTTTAGATATCGATTTGAAACATTTTTTTTATGTGAAATAATCCAATTAGTACGAGTATAACAATTAAGGTGCTACGAGAAGTAAAACCTCATTCCACTTCTAAACCATATAAAGTGAGACTGCGTTAGTTTACCATATAAGCATTTCGCTAACGTTGACGTTACGCATCTACTAATTGGATAATATTTCTTTATACTTTATCTTTTGTTTTTTTTTCCAACTGTACATATCTTCGAACGTAACTTTATGGAAATACAAACACTGCAAACACTGCATTTCTTTTTTTTTTAGCTTCACGCTGTATTCCGCATATAGCTGGGTAGGCAGAGGGAACCTGAGAACCTAGTGTTAAAACACTCCGTTCCACACTTTCCGCCGAATTGAGGCAATGCGTGCTGAGTGGCGGAACTCAACGCCGCGCTTTGCCTTGTTACTAAACCCAGGAAATGAAAATACTAAAATTTTACATTTCCTAGAGTGGGAATCGAACCCACAACCTGTCGCTTTTACAGTCGCACGCTTGTGCCTCTGCGCCACGACAGGCGTTATTTCTCTTTTTTTAAACAATAAAAACTATTTTCTAACAAGGAGATTTCATTTCTCCTTCATATACATTCATATAAATAAATTACATTGTCATTATTTTGTTTCAGAATATCCGATGTTCTCGATTGGTCCACGACAACTGGTGTAATTACGATATAGAAAACTTATTGTATATCAAAAATGATCAAAAGGAAGGCACAGAATTCAATCCACGATTTCTAACGCAAACGGTGAAAATAGGTACTGACGATAAATTCAACGTCATGTTTACTTCTAAGATTGAAAATCCAAAGGTAAGATCGAAAATTCATTTTTTCATCAAAATAATCGTAATAATTAATGGTTATATTATATAGTAAGTCGTCGTCACGTATTTGTAGCATCATTTAATTTCCGAAAACGTAGCTTTATAGAAAATATATGAAAAAACTATATATATATATATATATATATATATATATAAGGTAAGCTTATTTTATTAAATATTGTTATAATAATATAAATACACATTTTATTTACATTGAGTTCTAAAGTGTTAATCGTACACTTAGGAAACGAGAAAGGCTTTTCAATAGATGCCGGTTCGAGTCCCGCTGAGTTTAAATTTTAATACGTTTTCTGAAAATGTTTTTGTTTCCTAAGTAATTAACACTTTAAAACTATAAAAGATACCGGTTAAAATGAATTCATTTATTATGTAAAAGTCGCGACAACTAAAGTTCTATTAAATAAGACAATTCTTCATTCTCTCATAACAAATCTTAAATACCTTTGAATTGTGCCCTTCTTGAGGTAACTACCCACATATTTATTTTTACACAATATAATTATTCTAAATGCTATCATTACATATAAAGTATTAAAGAATAATTATATAAATCATGACTCTTCCCTACAATTACACTAAGTGTATTTGCTGCTGGTATAATTCAGATGACTCTAGTAATCATTATTAGTATATTATCTTAACGACCACGGATTTAAACTAGTATGACTAAGTTTCATTTCAAATTAGGTTATGACACTGTGGCACAGTGGTGGAAAATACCTAGCAATATATAGTAGTTACAGGTTCAAGTACTTCGAAGAGTTTATTTATTAGTTTAATTGCTCATATAGCAGGTTAAGGAAAGCAAACCCGTGGTCGTTCTCTTTTTCCATCCAATTTCGTTTTATCTTATAATAATTATAAGTATTTAAAATACATAATTATAATCACTGTAAAATTGTACTTATATATGTAAATATTTAAATGTTTTCTATTTAAAATTTATTTATCTATTTAAGTCATTAAGTAAAAGCGTGGCAAGTGATGGTATCTGAAACATAGCAGTAACGTAACGCATTTCAACGTAAAATATTAAGAGGCGAATCAAAAAGTGTCGATATGTATGCATTTAATATTAATTTATTTACCATATAACCATGAAGGTCATACGTGATAAACGCACAGGCGTAAAACCACAGAAACTCTGCTTAACCATTATGTTACATTTATACAATTACGATAAACAAAGTATTTAATCATTCGACGGGTACTTTTTATTAAAAAAAATTTAAACACTAAATATTAAATAAATGCTAGATTGATTTTTTAAACTATTTCATATTTATATAACTTTTTAATTTTTTTTACTGTTTTTAACATATTTTACTAATAGATGAGTATTTTTAGAAAACGAAAAAATTTGCGTAAATATGAAATGTATATAAAATTGAGAATTCTGAATAGTTTACATATATTTTTACCTAATTTAAGAAATTAAATAAAAAAATATACATTTGCCAAATATACATCGATACCTATTATAATATGGTTTTTCTTTCCACAGACGAATTTGATCGTGAATTCAACACAAAGTTCTGACTTCGTCGTAACTAACAAAACCAAATGTAATGGCGGTAGTTGCTCTACGTCTATATACGCTAAGCCTAAAGTAAACTTTTGTGGCTACAACGCTAGTCAATCCGAATACTTTAATGTAAAACTATCAGTGGAAGGAATCGAAGAAGAAGCCGAGTTGAATATCCACGTGCCTTGCGCCTGTTCTTTAGATGATAGAATAGACGAAAGCGTTTTCACATGTAATGGAAAAGGCATCAGAGTGGAAGGGATCTGCTCTTGTAATCCAGGATGGTAAGGATGAAAAATAATTACTATTAGTTTTTAATTTTAATTATTGTTAACACAGTGACATAATAATTTCTACTGCACATTTCTGTTTTACGCCGTTTCTATCAGAATTTCTGCAGATATCAGCATTCTACTTTTTCAATTTCGTTCGTTATTTGTCATTCACTCAGTGGCCACCAGAATAATTTTATATAAGTATATGGATTGATGTTTTTTCAACATTTTTTTTTTCAAACATGTTAATGTTAGTTATCTAATATTATCGGGTAATTGCGTAACAACTTCAAAATTGCTTTTCCATCCAACAAATGTATGTAATGAGATCTTTCCTAACTGTTACTGCGGTATCAATCAGACTTACAAATGCGCCGAACAAAAACATCTCTGTGCGTCCGGTGCTGCAAACTTAATTATAGACTCAAGGGCCCTACTTTCTTCGTGTGGCGTTAAAAGTGGTTTACATACACTTGACATAATTATTATACCGTTTCTAATTATACTATTTATCAGTTAATTGTAGATTTATCTTAACACAGCTTCATTTTTAGGAAATAAATGTATACTGGTATCTCACAACATAGTGTGTTAAAGTATAAATTTTGTATACTAATATACATATCGATTCATGTCTCTACGCTGGTAAGACTCAGCGTGCCTTTAATTTGCGCCACTCAACACGTAATGTTTCAATTTCGGTCACAAAATCGAAGATAGTATTTCTTGACTAGGTTCTCTCCGAATACTCTATTATGCGACAAAATCAGGACGCTGCAATATATAACTGGAACATAATAAAATGAATTTTACTTCCGCCACTCAGCACGCAATGCCTTAATTCGGCGGAAAGTGGGGAACGGTATTGTTGAATCGAGATTGGAGTGTCTTAACACTAGGTTCTCTGGTTTTTTCTGCCTACCCTGCTATATGCGGGATATAGCGTGAAGTTAAAAAAAATACTTTAAATTTTTTCACCATAAAGGCTCATTTACACGGTGCAAGTTTCTTGAGCGTTGCATTCAATAATATTGAAGCAATAATTGACTTGCATCGTCTAAACAACATGTCACATTTTTGCTATATTTAGGCAAGTTCTTTTTTAATGTCAATTATTGCGCTTCAATTATTGCTCTTACGTATACAAGAAACTTGCACCGTGTAAATGAGCCTTTATGCTTGCTTCACACAACCCTTAACTGATCTAAATCAAAAATGATTACTTAAGATTTAAAACTAATGAGCAGAGAACAGGTTAAAGTGGAAGTTAAGTGTCATTATGCATTCTTACACATTCCCAGCCTCACATTTTATCAGATTTACGCGTCTACGCATTAATATTCGATAACTTCTCGGCTCTTGAAGAACATAAATCACGTAAAGTGTGCTAATCGCTTGAATTTCTTTAATATATACGTATATCCGAACAAAAAACCTATTTTAAAGTACATATAAATAACAGTTGATAACATTGACATCATTTTCAGATTATCTAAAAGAACTTGGCAGGTTTATGTCATATTTATATCGATTATGCCCTTTAAAATTATAAGCTACGTTCAATTAATAAAAAAATGAAATCATTTTAGGACTGGAAGATACTGTGAAAAACCAATTTGCGAAGAAAAGCGAGGAGATGTGCCTTGTATGGATTCTTCTAGAGATCTCGTAAGTATTTTGCTTAACACATCTATATATTTTGAGCAATATTTTATAATAAGAGCTACGTATAATAATATTTATATAAGGTTCTTACTATATCGTTTTTTTTTCTTAGGGTGAGTGTTCGGGCAACGGCGTGTGCGGTTTATGTGACAAATGCGAATGTTTCACCGACAGAGAAGGATCTCAGTACTTTGACAAAAATAACTATTGTGTTGACATTTGTGTAACAACCAATGATTGCGATGCTTGCTTCCTACAACCCCATGGAAAATGCAGGGATTGTCACTTTCCACTATACAACCAGCGTTATAACGCATCCGTTTTGGACCACAAAGATGATTTTGGTAGAAGAACGTGGGTGAAGTGCAATGTTACTGTCAAAGAGATATACATAGAGTACGTTGTCATGAGAGACCATAGAGATGAGACGTTCTTTATGATATTAGAATCTACTTCAGAGGAACAAGTCGGCGCTGTTAGTGGTAAGTTTTTAAAGTAGTCTTTAGAATCGTTGTTGGCTGAAAGTTCATGTAACAAAAAAGAGACACACATACGTCTGTGGGAATGAGTACTATAGTTTAACATTTGTGTAGTATCTGCTATTACTTGTCCAAAATAAATGAAAATCGAATAATAGAATAAAATATGAAAATAAATAAATAGTTATTATTTATAATAACTATTATTAATATACAATGTATAATATATATATATATTCATTCCTACTCCAGAAAATGGAATTTTTCATTTCCTGGGTTTGGTAACAAGGCAAAGCGCGACGTTGAGTTCCGCCACTCTGCACACAATCCCTCAATTCGGCGGAAAGTGGGGAACGGAGTGTCTTAACACTAGGCTCCCTCTGCCTACCCTGCTGTATGCGGGATACAGCGTGAAGCTATGTATTTATGTATTGCAGCATTCGTAGTGTCGCTTCTTGTGTAAACTGCACACACATTTGTTTTTTTTTTTTATTTTATAGCCTAATCTAGAGAACTAATATAAATGCTTTAATTGTTTGAATTTACATATTATTAAATCATCGAATTGGTCCTTCGAGCCGAATAAGGCGCATTCAGTCACTTCTTGGAAACAGATACGAAAATAGACCGTACATTTGTTCAGACATTTGCAATGAAAGCCGTTCAGTGTAATTTTATACTTTAACAAATTAAGGGCACTATAATTAACTTATTAGTTAGTGTTTAAATGTATTGAAATCGTATTTTTTATTTTATCCGTACAAATCTAATAACTGTACTTCATCAATTTTCAATTAGGATAGATATTAATAATTTATGAATATTTTTGCGTCATATATATAATTGCAATATAAAGTTAAAATATATATTATATATAAATAATAGAATATATAAATTTCCTCATTTATATATATATTTTTTTAAAAATATATTAAAAATACCTATCTAGTAAAATAATGAAAATATAACTTTAACAAAAATGATAAATTAAACATTGTCATAACGATGACACAATTGTTATTTTAATATTGAAACATCAAAAGGTCCAGTTTACACAGTTGCATTAATTCACTTCGCCACTTCATAATGCCATATGTTTTAAATTTGTGTTTATCTCTTTCGATCCTAAGTAAATAATTATACGTCTTTCTCACTCATCACAATAGTGATCTTAAAATAGAATTTTTAAATAAAAAGTCTTGTCAATATACTGTAATGCTTAAATTATGCTGAAAGTGTATGTTGATGGGCTTTAAGCTCAAAAGTTTAGTTATTTTAAAATTAATTAATCGTCTAGTACTTTAGTTGAAATAGGTGTCAGTTCATAGTGATATAGATAATCTAAACAAACATAGCAAAGCAAATCTCTCTTTTAATTTCATACATTAACTTCTTTAACGTTTTCTTCCTTAAAACTCAAAGTCACATTTTTTTACAGTGACACTTCCAATAGTGCTCGGCATTATTGCTATAGTTGCAGCGCTAGCGGCCACTGCTGGGTACATCATGTGGAAGAACCGACCACCCCCCATGCCTCTCACCGACCCTATGTACCAGAATATCGGCGCTGAGGACTGCACGGGTGAAAACCCATTGTACAAACCCCCCACGTCGTCCTTCAAAAATCCTACATATGGAAAATGGTAGTAGTTAGGTAAGTGTGTATTTGTTTTTTAAAAAAATATCTTGCGGCGTTGAGTTCCACCACTCAACATGCAGTGCCTCAGTTAGTACCTACTAGTGTAGTTAGTGTTAGACACATAGTGTCTGAGCAATGCTGGCGTTAACCAACAAATTAGACAAGACTTCGGTTTTACAATTATTTTATTCCAATATTATCCAATTATACATATCACTTCAATCCTTATTACAGTCAATAGGGCCTGCTTCTCGCTTTTCCACCATTTCAGAGTATGACGCAATAATCTTTTTTCCCGCCAATGCGCTAGGTATTGGCGGGAACCACAGATAAAAAACATGTAGTTATCATTGTAACAACACGTCACGTTAAATGCTCCAACAATGTAATCATATTTTAAAATAATATTATACATAAATAAATTAATTAAAGTAATTAAATATAATCTTATACATAAATAAATTATGCTGTCAGCATTACGTTCTCTAGTTCTGATAAATGCGGGATACAACAAATTGGAGTATACACAGAGAGAATCTGGTGTTGAGACACTCCCTGTGATGCTTACCGCTCGAATTAACATTTCGTGTTAGGTGGCGGAACTCAACGCTGTGATTTGTCTTGGTTTGGTTTTTATATATACATAATAATGATTTCTTCTGTTTTATTTAAAGAAAAAATCATAGTAGATAAACATATTATTTTTTTATTTTTAAACATATAAAGTATTATGTGAGGAGGATAAAAAACAATCCGCCTTAAGAAAGACATCGAGTAGTTAAATATTTTGTTTATTTATTTAAGTTTAAAAAGTGAAAGCAATTATTGCACTCAATATGTAAATAAATATACCAACAAATATTTAAAAAAATAGTTCTGGGAATAACAATATAAAAATTACAAACACGTAACGAAGCGTTATAAGTCACCATAAGGAAAAACATACTAAGGTTTTCCTCTGAGAGCATTCGACACATGCTTTTATTACTTGCTCTCATTAAGTTATTGGAAAAATATGTATGAATAATAAATATTATCTAAAATAAATAAATGATTAAAATAAGTTGTTTAACGCATGTCGTGGCACAGAGGCACAAGCGTGCGACTGTAAACGCGACAGGTTGTGGGTTCGATACCCACTCCAGGAAATGGAATTTTTCATTTCCTGGGTTTGGTAACAAGGTAAAGCGGCGGCGTTGAGCTCCGCCAATCAGCACGCAATGCCTCAATTCGACGGAAAGTGGGGAACGAAGTGTCTCAACACTAGATTCCCTCTGTCTACCCTGCTATAAGCGGGATACAGCGTGCAGCTATGTATATATGTATAAGTTCTTTCTGATTACCTGTCTAATGCAGGATACGCGTTAAATCGAATACTTAAAATTTTAAGAAAAAATATAAACGACTTCAAAAAAAAATGTACTTAAGAGTAAAATTATTACCAATAACTCAAAAACTATTCGTCAGATTGTAACTTCCTTTAAATGGAACTACTTACTGGCATATAAAAATATCATCAAATCGAATTTGGCTCATTCAATAAAAACTTATGTGATAACGCACATAAAAAAATACAGTCGAAAAATGGAAAGAGGTTCTCATTATCAACCTCTTTTTTGGACGTCGGTTAAAAAATCACATGCAATAACTAACCTCATACGATAAGTTCACACATGTTAGTATATTTACATATAGTATCATTAAATAACAGTAATTTACGTTTATTGCCGGCTATTATCATAAACAAACATACAGTTTTTACAGCCGGCATATTTTAATTTGTAACTGAAGAAAAAGGTCAAGTTTAAAACATTTAAGCAAGATATGGAAAAAAAAAAAAAACTGAAGAAAAAGGTCAAGTTTAAAACATTTAAGCAAGATATGGAAAATTTTATACCTTGTTAACAAATGATATGTTCACTTAGCGTAATGTTACCGGAAATATATGAAACATGGGGATTGTAGACGGTTCCTAGAAAATGTATAGAATACATAGCTCAAGTCGGATATGTATGTGTGATGAAGACGAATTTTCAGTAATTTTTTTTAAGCATGACCATAGCTCTTTTGCCTAAATTAACAAAATGTAGTTTCAATGGATCAATGGATGATGGATGAATGGGTAAAAATAGTTTTGACTGATCTATTTCCCAAAAGATAATTCTGACTAAGTATTCTCAGTATATGTGGAAGTAGATGTGACTTTTTTTCATTTTGCATATTTCATTGAAAATAACATTGTGTTAAATAGAAAATTACATACATACATAGCTTCACGCTGTACCCCGCATATAGCAGGGTAGGCAGAGAGAACCCGAGAACCTAGCGTTAAGACACTCCGTTCTCTTTTAACATTTTCGGTTTTCACTTTCCGCCGAATTGAGGCATTGCGTGCTGAGTGGCGGAACTCAACGCCGCGCTTTTCCTTGTTACCATACCCAGAAAATGAAAAATTCCATTTTCTGAAGTGGGAATCGAACCCACAGCCGTCGCGTTAACTGTCGCACGCTTGAGCCTCTGCGTCACAAAAGGCGTTAAATAGAAATTACGATTTGAAAAATATTTCTTAAGTGCATTTCGAACATTTCTAGTAACATATATTATAAAATGATGAGAAGAACAATAGCAGATGTTAAATACTTGTTTGTAGGTAAAATAATATATATGACAAATTGTGCATACTTTTACCTGACCACATACTTTTTTAGGATGTACCTACATACGTTTAAATATATATATTTCTAAGTTAAAATATTAAATGTATAAAACAGTTTTGTGTAGTCATGTTGAGTGACACAGCTGCTTTAGGGTAAATACCGTTTAATGATAAATTTCCTGTGCTAAAAGTATTTCGATTTTATATAAAAAAAAATGTCTGCACAAGGTTTAATTAATAATGCTACATTCAAATTGTTAAATTGACTTGTATTTACAATTTTTTTAATATCAATACATATTAAGATTGTTTTATTTGTATGTTCGTATAAATGAAACTCTTTCAGATAAAAATAATATAAATTGTATAAAAAGACAATTTACAAAAAAAACTTAAATTTAAAAATGACTGACCTCAAAATTGTGTACTCATATTTAGATTTACCATTTTTTTGCACCTGAAACGGATATATGGGTGTTATATAATTACAATAAGAAATAAATATTCTTTTCTATCAACAATTCAAGAATAATACAAAAGTAGTAGTAAATGCACTTGCTCTTGGCAACAGCCTTGTGAAATGTCGGTCATATCGCGAGGCTCGAGAGCCTTAGCGCCCTGTGCGTACTGGGGTACCGGAGTACGTGACGCGGGGCACCGACGTGAATGGCGATTGTATATCAGTTATCACTTACAGACTTACTTTCATTCGTTATATATTTACAAATTTAGATGTTTATTGCTTTTTTCATAATAGTTTTTAATTTAATAAGATTGGTTATCAAAATTAAAGTATAGAAAATATTTTAAATTAGAAATACATATAAGTGATTCATACGAGTATACATACGTCCACGCCCTTTCGTGACAGTCTCGCAGCTGCACTAGGTACTGGTTCTTTCCTACCAAAGTAGTAACGTCAACGACCCCTCTCTTTCCGGATTGATTTAAATTATATTAGAATTGTTAAATGATCTATAGCGGGATATACAGATCCAGTTATAATGTACAGACATGTATGTATATAAGTTTCATCATATGCAATACAATAAATCAGCATTCACGCATTTTCCCGCATAATAGATTAGTGATAGTAACATCTGTCGTGGCGCAGAGGCACAGGCGTGCGACTGTATACGCGACAGGTTGTAGGTTCGATTCCCAGTACAGAAAATGAAAATTTGAAATAATATTTAATATTTTCATTTTCTGGGTCTAGTAACTCTCACTCAACTCGCAATGGCTCAATCCGGCGGAAAGTGGGGAACGGATTAGAGAACAGTGTCTTAACACTAGATTCTCAACCCTCTGCCTACCCTGCTATATGTGGGATACTGCGTGAAGTTAAAAAAAATAGACTAGTAAAAGAGAACCTAGAACCAAAAGACTTTACGCCTAGCTTCGGGACATTGCATACTGAGTAGCGGAACTCAACGCCGCGTTTTCTCCCGAGTGGAGACCGAATCCAAAACAAGTCGTGTTTATGCTCAGAGGTCTCAATGCGCATCAACGACCTCAGCAATACAATAACGCTTAAATACTTCAAATTGTATTACAAACGTGTGCTAAATTTTATGTAAACTGTATCATTTTCTAAATGATCACCGTCACGAAACTTTACTTTCTTTATGTCTTCAATGATTTATGTTTTCAAATATCAATTTAGTTTCTTTTTCTAATGCTATTTTTAAATTACTTTCCCTAAAATCTAGACTGGACTAGTTGTGTTTATTTTTGCCGATAAGATTCATAATTCTGTCACATATGTGAAGCAACCGTGAAATATGCTTCGTTTCATAATACTAGTCAATCACCGCACTGTTGTTTGTTTAACCACCATGGTTACAGCTGTCGGTGATTTATTTCAACCTTTTTGTTTATTATTACAGCGGGACTCGAACCCGAACCTCTTGGAAACCGTCCAAGCACTCTGACCACTAAGCCATACGTTCTATATCCGGCTGCTTTATTTTTATTTTTGTTGATGGCATCTCTGTAGAGAGATTTTTAAAATTTTCTGCTACCCAAAAATATTTCAAAGAACAATCATTTGGCAAGAGAGGATGCTATTTATTAAATATTTTTTTTATACGTTTTCTAATTACGTTTTTCGTTTCCCAAGTGTGTAAACACTTTAAACACTTTAAAACTTAAAAAAAAAAAAAAAATAAAAAAAAAAAAAAAAAAAAAAAAAAAAGGACCTCTAAAAACTTAAAAAATTAATTGATTTTATTTTAAAAAATATATGAAATACTAATAATTTATGACACATAGACGGACAAAGGCCACTGTTCGGATCTCTATTATTGAATCATATCGAAAATTTCGAACATTCAATTAGCTTTATTAAAGAACGATGAGAAGAAAGTTCTGAATCATCTTATTTAGTGAGAACACTTAATATGAAAAGCTGTAAAAATGTTTTTAACTTATCAACGTACTGTTGTTAACATAATGATATTTATTTTCGTCCATATATTTTAAAATATATATTTATTATTAACCGGATCATGTATCTGATTCATCTTGCTAAGTTATATTAGTCGCCTGTCGTGGCGCATAGGCACAAGCGTGCGACTGTAAACGCGACAGGTTCAATTCCTACTCCAGGAAAAGGATTTTTTCATTTCTTGGGTTTGATAACAAGGCAAAACGCCGAGTTAAGTTCCGCCACTCAGAACACAATGCCTCAATTCGGCGGAAAATGGGGAACGAAGTGTCTTAACACTAGGTTTCCTCTGCCTACCCTGCTATATGCGGGATACAGCGTAAAGCTATGTATGTATTTAAATTTAAATTACATATCATAAATATTTAATATTATTTGGCAGATTGTTCATAGTTGGAAAATACCCATATCCAATTGCTAGTAAGAAATAATATTATAGAAACATTTCTTGGTACTTATTAACAATATTATTACAATTATAATTAATAATAATTATGTAGACAGCAAATAAGTGAAATGTTTAACATCGGGAAGAGAGCAGATATATCCTTTTACAGTACAGTACAACTATACAACTACTACTACAACTACTACTACAACAGTACAGTAAAACTATAGATTACGACTATAATTTATAACGCATTATAAACCAATTAAATGCAAAATGTGGAATAGCGTCACGTAGGTACAGATAAGGGCTTAATGTCATTGTCTATTGGAATCAACTTCAATATAACTGTTTATGCTTTGTTTTAAATCACATCAGTTAAAAAACTAGGTACCTATAATGTATGTAGTATAGTACATTAGTATTCATGAAGTAACGCTATGAATGATTCAATAGTATTGCGAATTTACAGTTAAAATATGAAATTTTATTACTAAATATTCATATATACCTAGTGTGTTACAAAGAAAAGGGAAACCCAAAGCCTATTTAAATTTATAAGTAAAACCAGTCATATTTTAGTAAGACCTACTTGAGTAATTGTGTATGTATTGCTAATAGCTCTATTGGCTATTTGAATATCAAAAACCTCCGTTCAATTATAATTTATAAAACTTTACTCTTTAAAATAGATACTTTTTTACTTTCTTTATGTGCCTAATAAAAAAGAACGACAAGTCATCTGACTTAAATGACAGACTCTATCGTATATCTAACTAATAAATCATTAGGCCACTTCAGATAAGCCACTAATGGTTTTTTTATACGTACTTACACTGTAGGAGTGACACGAGAGCACAAAAACCTCAATTTGAATCTAATATGTCATATTTTTTTTATCTAAACAGGACGTGTGAAATTTATTATGATTTCTACATTACAATAATATATTCACAGTTGATGTTTGATTTCTTGGTAATAAGCCGCAATCGGAATTGCAAAGAATTTGGCGCTTTCCGCACACATACATACAGCATGTTTGTATAACCCTTTTATTTCCGTATTCTTGGTTTATTAAATATATCATATTTTCAACCTTATTTGCTTGATATTAAGATTGCTATTGACTGCTTTATGGTTGTATTACAAGTTTCTTCTTTTGGTATGTTACATACGTGCATTTATCATTTTATTTACTTCCTAAAAAGGTAAAATATATATTGCGATTTGATGACTGTAATGACGGGTTGCATTTTATTTAATTGAAGAGGTAAGACTTAAGCATGAGTTGTTTCAAGTTGTTGTATTTATAATTTCTTTATTCTTCAAGCATCTACATCTGTGCCGGTTTGTAAAGAATCACTCCGTATTCCCCTTTTGTAGCGCATAAATTTCGAAGTTATGATGTCATAATAATATGAATTGATTTCCTTTCTAATCTCAGAAATCTTTCTCATACACAATAATTTATATGTAGAGCAAGCTATTTCTAAATTAATTTAAAACGCAAAGCAATAAGTTTTTTTTTTATGTTTTTGTAGAGTGGGCAAATCTTTATAATATAAAAGTCCTCATAAACATATGTATTTCACTGGAAATTTAATTTAATATTACTTATAGTATTAATATATTAAATTCACGGTCTCGATCCTTATCATACTGACAGTACGCTTATTAAAAGTTTCAACCGTGAAAGTGGCGACCACGAGACGGTAAAGATATCAAGGTTACAGTCATCTGTACAAACGACGACGCAGCCAATGAACGGTAGCGGTAGGTTAGGTCACTAATATTTTTACAACACCCACGTAATAGGGCGTCTGATTATATTTCCTGTTTTAAACTAGTGTATCTCGTACTAGGTATTTTGGTTTTAAATTTCGTCCCACTAAAAAAAATATTTTATAGCAAAAAAATGATTTCACACCTAAAACGATTAAGTTGAAATTTAAAAGCATAAATATGTGTAAATTATAATTGTTGGTAATTTAAATTATTATGAAACACTTCGTAATTGAGATATGAAATCTTGTGACACACTAAATACTATTTTCTCTAATATGGAAGATTACAGAAAATCGTATATTTTCTGTTATCTTCCATATTTTGTTGAGTACACACAATTGTGATGTAAGAAAGCCTCAGGCCAAGTGATTTTACGTGGAATTTGAACCTGTGTACTCTCTGTCCATTGGCCAGCTTTAGACAACATCTCAACTACGTCGCTTTCAATTTAAACTTAACAAAAGCTATAATTCAAACAGGTTGTATTTAACAACCAATGAAAGATTGTGCAACAAATAGTTCTAGCTGATATGTAGATACTTACGACTGCCGCCATAACATTTTATACTTTATGCTTAATTGATTTTGCTTGCGGCTCTTTAGTAGGGAATAATAAAATGTTTTCCTTTAACCTGTTGTGTGATTTAAATCGGTGCATTGATATATGTGAGTGTTTCATGGGTCATTGGTTGGTAAAGCTAGTACAAATTTTAGGTTAAAATGAAAATAATTTGGATTGCTGAATGAATTGCTGTAAGAGGAGACATACCAAGGGTTTATATTTAAATCTATATATAAATACGTTAAGCAAAAATTTTATACGAAATTTTTACGAAAATTACGCGGGCGGAGGAACATGAAATTTGGCACATTTATAATTTATATGGAGAAGGAGTGCAGAATGCTATTTTTTTTATTTAAATAATGCATAAAAAGTACATTAAATTTATAACATAAATGTTAAACATACTGCCATGGTTTGACATCCATGTTTATATAAAGTGACATATACATCGATAAAGACAACGCGTTGTTAACGCGTCAACGGGGACACTAGTATTATCTAGTTACGTAGAAATATATAGGGCTAACATTTTATTATATTATTACTTAAGCAAAGGCTACTTGTAAATAACTGTAACGTATATAAAATAGATCAACTAGTATCTTACACTATTTCACTATATAATTTGTGAACATTATGCAGAAATCATTTGAAGCAAACAAGTCGTGCGCCTGAGGCAATGGCTATAATTATCATTTAAACTCATTTCCCATATAATTTTATTCAATACTAATATAATTAAAAATAATTATAGTTGTAAATATTAATTATATATTAAAAACAATGGCTAAAAAATATTTTTTTTTAACTTCACGCTATAACCCGCATATAGCAGGGTAGGCAGAGGGAACCAGAGAACCTAGTGTTAAGACACTCCAGTCTCTTTCAACAATTCCGTTCCCCACTTTCCGCCGAATTGAGGCGTTGCGTGTTGAGTGGCGAAACTCAACGCCGCGCTTTGCTTTGTTACCAAACCCAAGAAATTAAAATACTTATATTTTACATTACCTGGAGCGGGAATGGAACCCACAACTTGTCGAGTTTACAGTCGCACGCTTGTGCCTCTGCGCCACGACAGGCTAAAAAATAATATAATAATATGAAGAAATGTAATTTAATAAAAATTACTTAGGGTAAATAGGATTCTAATTCGTAAAATACCCATGCGTTGACAAGTAATTCACGTTGCAATAACAACAAAACAAAGTTCCTACGAGTACTGTAAACCACAAGTATCTATTTTAAAATATTCGTAATGGTGATTTTGTAATTCCGACAAATGCTTACATCAATCATTTTCAAATAATTCTTAAATGCTTAGTTACAATCTATGTCTTACTTAATTAAATTAAAGCTAGAATAGACAAAAAGAACACAAAGTTTGCCTGTTTTTGTATCAGTATTATAATGCACTTAAATTCCAATTTAAACGCCACAGGTTGTGGGTTCGATTCCCACTCCAGGAAATGTAAAATTTAGTATTTTTATTTCTTGGGTTTGGTAACAAAGCAAAACACGGCGTTGGGTTCGGCCACTCAACACGCAATGCCTCAATTCGGCGGAAAGTAGCGAACGGAATTGTTGAAAGAGAATGGAATGTCTTAACACTAGGTTCTCTGGTTCCCTCTGCCTGCCCTGCTATATGCGGGTTACAGCGTGAAGTTAAAAAAAAGATATATTTCAATGCTTCAAATAGAGTATGTAGCTACTAGCTAAGCATATTTAGCAGTTACATAAAAATGCCTGTTATGAAAAATACGACATACATACATTACTTTGGGAATTCAATTTTTATGATTAGTTTGCTTTTATCAACATTTTCTTCAAGTTCTAAAGTCTGGAATGCGTCAAAGCTACCACTGATGATGTCATACTGAAGCCTGGTAATATAACAACAGCCAGAAGTTGAGAAAACATTAACCGCAACCTATTTCCTGTACCACTGATTGTTTAAATTTTAAGAATTATTATATTATGAGGACGATTTCGCTGAAATTATTAATATTTTGTATGTATATAAACTAAATTAACATATATTTATATCTTTAATAATTCGAAAATATGATTTTTAAATATTGATTTGTATTAAACTTTTTCCCTATGGGTCATGAATCAAAAGGTTACAGTTAGCAAATAATATGCTAATGCAAGGATAAAGTATCTATATAATTGCCTTATTTTTTAAAATAAAATCTAATAAAAACAATAGCTGTGCAGGAGTTAGCGTAAGAGAAAGCGTTTTGTAATTTTGTTCTCGTAAATCATCATAACTTAAACTTCCACTAGATTATTTTTCCTAATAATCCAATCGAATCAAATCGCATAACTCCAATAAATGAGGAATTATAATTTAATTTCTTTACGGTATGTTTTCCGCTTCATCTTGATGCCCAATAATAATCAATACTTAACGATGATATTATATCTAAGCAATGGATCTCGGATACGGATTAAGCAATGAAGGCCAGTCAGAGTGACCTTATCTGACCTCACGAGAGTCCCCTTTGTCTCGCCACGCGTTGACAGCTATTATTGCCATTGATAACCAAATAGTGATATCCACATCATATTCTATTCAATTATATTCATTTTTTCGTTCATAATCTTTTAGTGTGTTTAAAAACTGAAAAATTATAAGTCAGTAAGGGGGTGCATGGTTTGGTTTCACATGAGTTATTACGATTTTTTCTGTTCACCCCTTAATATGTATCTATGATTAAGAAATCTCCTACCAGGTATTTAGATGATTTACACTATTTACAGTGATAAAGAAGTTGGTCATAGTTCTTCAACTCTATAGGAAAGATATCTTTCCTTGATCCACCATAATCCATTCCGTTGTATCTCCTTAAAATAAATATATATTAAAGGATTGAAAATGATAAATGAATGGATGACATTGACTAATTACTGATAGAAGTTGCTTAAAATCAGTCGTTAATACATCGTTTAGGTTCAAGGTAAAATTTAATGAAACTGAATTTACATTCTCCTCTTGCAATTGAGATGGCACAGAAAATTACATACAAATATATTCTTTTAAATTTTAAGATATATTTTTTGGTTGCTATGCTTCGAATTATATTTTTTCAGTATACATACACCGAAACCGGTGAAGGCAAAATAAACTTCATTGTATTTACGTAAAAGCCACTTAAAGATTTAGCAAATATTTACAAAGAAGTTACTTTGAGTAACGGTTAAATTGCGTTTGCTTTAATTTACAACGGTATCTCATACTACTTCATGAAAGTTACAGTTACAGAGATTGACTGTCCATCTTCAACAATACTTACTATAAAAATATATAATATTCTAAACAATTATTTATGATAGAAAATCTTTTATAAATATAGTAATAATTAGTTTTTTTAAGTATTCAGATTCAGAGATTAAAGCTTTTGAATTCACAAGTAGAAACGAACTATACAATTGAAAATATAAATTAATAAATTACTTTTTTTATGAAAATACATGTATGTATATGATATTTTGTTATCAATTTTCAAAAATATGATGTGTCAACGAATGGCAAATTTAATTAGTGTTATCTATTTGACACTGAAATGACATCATGACAGTTCACAATTAACGCAAGAAGCTAAATTCAGTAGTATTCTTGGAATACGAACGGTACTTCGAGTGTAATTCCAATAAGTATGAACAAACCAAGAAAAAACATTAAATATCGATTTCCTTACGAATATATACCTTATTTCAAGAATCACAATGACTGTTATACTGTGCACATGTATGTAGATTTTTTCAATTTTATTTTGAAGTATGCAAGAAATCTGAGCCACGTTACCATTGCGGTTACTTTTAATTGTTACTAAATAATAAATCATGTTTGTGACAAACACTTATTTACATACTTTACGTGATAATTAACATGTTTTATATATTTATTTAAGCCCATTGTTATTTTTTATTTGGTAAATCAATTGTAATTGTAATCATAATATTGGATTGAACACAAAGTTTTATTCTGGGTAAAAATTTGTTTTGATGGATAATTATGCTTATAAACTTTACTTACTATTTTAATATTGAGATGCATATACATGTGAAAATGAAATAATATTTAGAATCGTATTATATTCTCATGAAATTTACAAATATATATTAAATATATTTGTTGCCCGGAACTTCGTTTGCGTGGTAAATATATAATCTAGGGTTATATAGGTACTATTTTCATTTTATTTCGCGTAATGACTGTAACGTAGGAGAAACGAGAGTGTTTTCTCCACTTCTTCTATTAGTTATCCCCTACAGTCTCCAAGAAACCTACATACTAAACTTCCACTCTCTATGTCCAATAGTTTTACCTTTGCAGTGTCTGTCAGTTACTTATGAACAAGCTAGAATAGAGTAGGTAGTTGTGTAATATTTCGAATAGTAAATTATTTTAGTGCGCTGTTATAAGTGTTTCCCGTTGTAGATAAAATGTGTGGGAGGACATTCCAGCTTGCATTACTTTTCCTTTGCCTAACTACCTTGCTCTACCAATAACATCAACTTTAAAGGTACTAGTGTAAACCAGTAAAAGATAGTATATAGCTCACATTATTTAGTAAATATCAGCCGTCAAAGTTATTTATAACATAATAAGTCATGCACGGATATTCGAAATCAATAAGACAAAGAGTCAATCTAACACATAATTAACAACTCGTGTGGACACAAAGATATCTTAAGCAGACATATCCAGTATATTAATGTAATACTTATTTAAACCTGACGCAAAGTCGAATTTCTATTGAATTATTCTATCTGTAAGGAAGATAACGATATAACGCACGAACTGCAGACACTAACATTTACATATTTGATCAACCGACTTGAGTCACCAGTCGATGTTTGTTCTTGATCGAAAGCAATTTGTAGATGAGGATCGTGAAAACAACACAGCTAAATGTACTAATATTCAAAACAATGCACGGAAAAACACGTTAGAACCTTTATTCTGTTACAAACAAAATCAATTTCATTTCTTCAGTTCTTATAAAAAGTATTATACCTAAGCGTTATATCATTACTTAAGTTGTTACGTACTCATTTACTATATACAATATGAAAGAGCTGAGTAGGTATATGAAAATCAATGAAAATCTACAAAAAACTTAAAAACTATACGAATTATGAACATAGTCGTACTCTATTTTTGAAACCGTTTTCTTCCACAAATATCACTTTTCAAACAATTATATTTCGTACACTTTATGTTAAGATAGCGATACTCAAACCCTTGTATTATTAAAAAAGTTTTTTATTTTACACTACACGACAGTCGCCTTAAATATAAACATTGATATATTAGAATAGTGATCCACAGATGTAGTTTAAAATGAACGTGGGTCATATATGCAGGCACGATACGAACCGCGATAAAAGGTCAAGACTCCGGCGAGTATCTAAACATAAAGGACATGTTTGTCCTGCCAGCGATTGCCTTCCGAACAAAGTAATAAAGATGACATCCTCACCTATCAATATATGTTTTTATTACCTCCGAGCGGTATGGCATGCCATAACTATGCATAGGTATACCTTATTAAGACCTGAATGAAACTGTTCATATAAATAATTGGAGATTACGTGTTACGGTTATGATACATTCGTTGCAGCGATAGTGAACGTTGCCTCGTGATGTAAAAGGATGTTGTTTTGTTTAATAAAAATACAGACATAATATTTTTTATAAATAGTTTCGTTTATAATATGCGTTAAACATCTATATTACTGTACAAGGACTACGTTATCTTAATAAAAATCATTAGCTAATGAAAATTAAGTGAATTGATAACTGATTGTTGTAATTAACTGATCATCCGAATCGAATCGATCATTTTTTGCTTAATTCCCTTATAATATTTTTGTCGGTATGTTAAAATTGTTGGTGCACATATTTAAGCATTGCGTAATCAACATCTACAAATTGCAACTTCCGTTATTGATTCAATTACTAATAATTGAACTTCTTAAATACATATGACAAGACATTTCAAGCTAAGCGTTAGCCTATGATATATTGACATATGATACTGAAATAATATTATTTTCCTTTTTACGCACTTATACTAACAATAACGTCATTGTAAAAGGTAAATACGATTTAAATACAGAAGTCGTCGGTATCGGTATTCGGGCTGTGACCGCTCGCGCCTCTGACTCACATCTGCGTCACGAAAATCCTAATGACTCACATGGCATACATTTAACTTAATATGTTTTTTCCCCATAGATGTTACCTGAATCATCGTAAACATGGCCATGGGGTCAACGGGACGATCTGCAACTAGACCCCAACGTCCCGTTTCGCTACCCATTCCAGCACTGCTTGTGATCAACACTGCATGATGAAGAAATTGCTCTCGTCCGGTGTCAGCGTCACAAACTCTAACTGTGTATACCTTTAGTTATATGCGATTTATGTAATGCCACTGTGATATTTAAGAAGATTAAGTTAAGTACTGTGTGATGATTCACTCGCTATCGTATGTTTTGATTAGTAATCTCGCTAATGGTGAAATAAGGAGCGTGACCTTAGCTTTCACACCTGCCATGTACAGTATGATCGATAAGAGCGTAAGAGTTA
>JAKGSA010000033.1:867024-903211 GCA_033558755.1 Philaethria dido | reverse complement strand
TTATTAAAAATCGATTATCAATATGGAAAATAGTTTCAGTTCGTAATAGTTATCGATATACAGTAATAACAGTTAGTAGTTTTATATTAATTGATTATCGATTACGAGTGCAAATTACAACCGCAAGGGAGACTATAAATATCTTATAATATGGTTTAGAATTATTCTGCGACGGTTACATTTCGCTGTGGTCTAAAAATATATTTTAAGAGACATTACAACGCTCGCTACACGCAAATGGCTAAATTTAAAGCGCATCAACTTCACATACAATACTCGATTTATAATGAAAAATTCACATTATTGCGTCAATCATAAGATATTTTCGAACTCTATGACTACATTGACAGATGTACACGAAGCCGCATCGCCAACCATTAACTTTACAAAACAAAAACCAATTAAACAACTAATATAAAAACGAATTTTTAAATTATTAAAAGCTCGACGGTTCCGTGTACACCGACAACACTAGCTAGCATCAGTGTGTGCACTTGGAACCTTGTCGCATTAACGTGAACCGCTGTGACCGTACAAATTCAAAGGGAATTAATGTAAAAGTAAGCGTGATACAGTTCCAAGTGGCACACTGACACTGTCTATACTTAGTGGTCCACTTATTGGCGAGTGAGAAACGGTATCTATCTATATTTAGACGTACATAAGCCACTGACCACAGGTTTAATACTATAAATATTTACCGCAGGAATATTTTTATGAATAGCAACTATATTAAGGTAACAAAATATAATTTAGAGTCCGTCGTGTCTGGCAGTGCGTGGCGTCGGTCGTCCAATAATGACAACTTGCTATAACATAGCTAAAGAACATGTAGATCATTCTAACAATATAAATGACAAAAATGATTACAAAAACAGTAGTACAAACAGAATGATCTACGACATTTGACTATAAGGAAATAGAAAGAAAGTATGTAAGCAAATATATCATTATCAGTCGACGTGAGTCGCGTGACGTCACCGCCCCACCACGCGCGCTGTCGGCGACCACGCTGGCATTATAGGTCCCTGTGCACAAAACAAATTTATATTAATTAAAAACATACATTAAAAATATATTACATAAATATGGCTATTTTAATGTTCTAAGTCAGTATAAAGTAATAACAGTAGTACGTTTTTTTTTAAATATGCATATATGAAGTTTTATGCTATATCCCGCATATGATGGTAGTCGCAGAGAACCTAGTAACAAGACACCCAATTTTCCACTTCAATTTTTCCAATTTCTTAAAAATACTTTTATTATAATTTAATAAGAAAAAAAAATATTATTAGATACAATATATAACAGAAAGCAAAACGCTAATTACACCCTTACCTTTGCACCAGAAGCATAATTAAAAACATATATTATAATCGACTATCAAGAACAATTAACTAACAGACAAACAATAAAAACAGAACATACTCACAACACAAAACCAAACAAGTTGGTAGGAGAAAAGTTTAAAAACGTAAAAAAATCTAGTATAAATAAATAAAGAACAAATATGATACGATATGTCCGTACCTACCGCATCCAGTGCTGCGAGTTGTGCGGCGGCGACGCCTGGTGGGACTGCGTCGCCACCCTCTGCACCACCTGGAGATACAAACAATTAGAATTTAAACAAAAAAAAAGTCAAATAAAATGGATTAAAAAGTCAAATTATTACGTATAACTCAAAAACTACGCGTCTGATCCTAACTAAGTTTTTATTATCTTATTCTCTACAGATAGAACAGATACAAAAACGATTCTTGCGGTATTTATTATATTCAAATAATATTTCAAAAAAGAAACTGCCTTCTTATAATAAACAATTGAAACATTTCCGAATGACTTCTTTAGAAGAACGTAGGAGGTAGTTGGATCTATTTTTTTTCTCTAAAATTTTTACCAGAGGAATTGATTGCCCTCAATTAATGAATAGATTTAATATACGTGTACTAACAAGGCCTCCTCGTAATAAAATAAAATATAAAAAAAATAAAATAGGACCACCATTATACAAAAAAGTTTTCGAAGACTCCATAAAAAGTTATGTGGTAACACACAAAAAATACAGTTGACTCGAGAACTTCCTCTTTTTTGTTAATTCGGTTAACAACAATTTATTATTAGATATGCCAACACTATTTAACAAAGATTTGCGAGTATCAGAGAGATTAACATTGAAGTCAACCTGCTACAAGAAATGAGATGAAATTATAAACTATTACACAATGAAAAAGTTGTTTGCTGCTCAAATTGTAATGAATAAATATGGGGGGAAAAAATTTAGACGCCATCTTGATGCAATTGAAACACTTCAGATTTTATCAAGTTTCAATAAGTTAAGTGTTCAGTGTCCTTTAAATGAAATCTCGTAACATGTGTTAGTGTTATAAGTAGTACTTCAATCAGTAGTGACTACTTAGTACTCAATAGTTAAAAACAATATTCAGTATTCAAAAGTGAGTAATCAGTAGCTAGTACTTAGTAGTAAGGAGTAGAGAGTAAGGAGTAGAGAGTAAGGAGTAGAGAGTAAGGAGTAGGGAGTAAGGAGTAGGAAATAAGGAATGAGTAGGGAGTAGGAAGCAAGGAGTAGAGTGTAAGGAGTAGGGTAGGGTAGGAAGCACCCGTACTTCCGTATGGATTGATTAAGAAAGTATTGATTAGGGATTAACGCCTGTCGTGGCGCAGAGGCACAAGCGTGCGACTATAAACGGGACAGGTTGTCCCACTCCAGGAAATGGATTTTTTCATTTCCTGGGTTTGGTAACAAGGCAAAGCGCGGCGTCGAGTTCTACCACTTAGCACGCAATGCCTCGGTTCGGCGAGAAGTGGGGAATGGAGTGTCTTAACACTAGGTTACTCTGCCTATTCTGCTATATGCGGGATACAGCGTGAAGCTATTTATGTATGTATTAGGGATTAAGGAGTAGGGAGTGAGGAGTAGGAAGTAGAAGCAAGTAAAAAGTAGAACGTAGAAAATAAAGAGGGCGTAAAGAGTAACCCTACTTCCGTAAGGAGTAATGAATATTGAGTAGTCAATAGGTAGTCGGTAGTCGGTAGTAGTGGCGGTACCGGGTACAGTAGGGTACAGTACCTGCTGCACGAAGGCGCGCGTGAGGTGCGGCGCGGCGCGCTCGGCCGCGTCGAATGCGCGCCGCAGCTCGTCGACGGCGGCCGCGCTGCCCGCGCCGTGCTTGCGCGACAGCTGCGACACACACACCACACATACACATGTATGACCACACTATAGCCACTGTGGTGAAGCAGTGACCGTTTTAACATTTCAAAAATATACCCTATTGCAGTGATTCTCAATCTTTTTTTGTTGCGGCACATATTCAACGCTTTCAAAATTTCGCGGCACACAACGAAAAACATAAAACGTATTTACTTACTACAACACACTATATATTTTTTTTTACTTCACACTGTGTCCCGCGTATAGCGGAGTAGGCAGAGGGAACCAGAGAACCTAGTGTAAAGACACTTCATTCTCTTTCAACATTTCCGTTCCCCACTTTCCACCAACACACTATATAATTTAATAATATTAACATTATCATATATTTGCAAAATTTGGCGGCATACTTTTGAAATTTGGCAGCACACAAAAGTGCCGTGGCACAGTGGTTGAGAATCACTGCCCTATTGTAAGACGCCTCTATAGTGAGACCTTGTCCATTTTAACATTTTTACGAAGTAAAATATTGTAGGACGACACTACAATAAAACGGTGTCTATTTTACCTACAACCCTAAATTTAGCTATAACCCTAAATTGTTTCACATAGTAAATTAATTTATAGTTATAAGCCATTCATTTTAATAATATTGATGATTCAAAATATTGTACGAAGTTTTAAGAAGATAATTTAAAATATATAATATGATTTCATTGTTGATCTATTTGGACCTTGTATAGTAACACGGTTTAGCCAACTAGGCTGCAAAAACAATAGCTAAATTACTTTCAATTTATCAAATGCAAAAACACACAAATACACTGAAACTGCATTTCACTTACTACTTAAAAATATTTTAAACAAAAATTTACATTAGATATTTAATTTACTTACAGAATTCTCCTAAATTATAGCACCTTTATTATTAAATAATTATTGTTAATATGAAAAATATACATACCTCATTTAATAGCGGATATATGAGTTGCTGCAGATACGCATGCCGCCTCACTTTGTTCTCTTCATTGTTGGCCCCTCTGTGGTCCAGTGGTGACGACTAATAAATAATTATTCAATTTTTATTATTAAAAATTTACAATCATAAAAATTTTCAAACTTTCTAAATCATTATAAGGAATTAGTGGGGAAAGGGCTATTACGAGAAAAATATTCGTGTATAAGCTAAGTAGCATTTCTTAACTAAAAACTGAAGTCTAATATCTTCCTCTGTATATTTTATACTAATGGTTACCCGAGGCTTTGCTCGCAGTGTCAATGGGAATTAACAGTACGTTTATCATACATGATATATGAGCATAGTATTTTCATATCATTATGAATCTTCAGTTCTTTACAAGTTGAAGTGGGCGTGGACTAACCACATTTGCACAATCGATAACCGTTAAGCTTAACGAGTTTCAAAGTGGAGACGGTGCCTTAACACGTTCAATGCGGCGGCCATTTTCGTGGTATGCACTATGGGGCGGCCGAATTTTTTTTCTTTTACGTGAATCATCCTTATTTACATCCTGAATGACGTAAAAAATAATAAAAAAAATGTCCGAGCACTATTTGTCGGCAAAACTATTGACCCCTCTGGAGAGGGGTGGCCGCCCCACGGGCGAGATCTCTAGACTTCCACATTTTTTTATTTGTTTTTTTTACGTGAATTACCTTTATTTACGTCCTGAATGACATAAAAAATAATAAAAAGATTTTCAGCGGTGGGGATAGACCATGGCCATCTGGAGGGGCGCTGATGCGCAGACCCCTAGTCCCTCGGCGGAGGTACTGCCGCCCTCTGCGCGCACACACTTGTCCCTCCACCGAGGTACCGCCGCATAGAACGTGTTAACAAACGTATAGGCTATATGGTAGATATATCGAGCCCAGTGGCGTGTTATTTTAAAGTCGATTGATGACGACATGAAATAAGTGTTATTATTTAAGTTAAAGTGACTCACGGCTTTATTATTATAGACTACACTGTCTCTATTGGAAGGCTCCCGTTCTTTCCTATCTTCGCGGTCGCCGCGCTCGCGCTCCTTGGCGCTTCTCGGCTCCGGCGTCGATACTATAGGAGACTGTCGGGGCTGCAATAAACAATAAATAACAATTATACATCTAAGGACCGCTGGCTTAAATCTATTTATAAAAAAACGCTTTCTTTACTGACTGACTGACAGACGACAGAGATAGCTGAAATTTGGTATGTATATTCCTCGGGGAGTGTAGGGGAATACTACTAAGAGAGGAGGATTTCCTACGAAAATGAGAAATAAAATAATTTTAGGTTATATAGTCAACGCAAATGAAGTCGCGAGTTACAGCTAGTATTATATAAATAAAAAGTAGCTGATATTTACAATATGTTCAATTTTTAATAAGGTATTCACGTGAAATTGAAATAGTCGAATACTAATGAAATTGGCGATAAGGTACAAGGTAAATTTTATTTATTGATAAGACCTAATCAATTAATACTTAAATGAGAAGATACCAATAGTCTGAAAACCAAGTACACCGTTTTTTAGTTTCCTTGCGAAAAATCGCAAAAAATGCAGATTTTTCTTCCAGAGATATATTAAATTATTTAAATTTTATACAATTTCATGTAAATTTTAATAGTACTTACAGGTTGTTTCTCAGAAGTATTGTTATTAAGAGGTGCAGGCTTATGATTGTCGGAAGGCGACTCGTCTCTCGCGAGAGACCCGTTCTGCTTCGACACCGGCGATGTGGGAGACGGTATTACTGGAATGTTGAAACATATATTGTATAATATTATGTATTTAAATATGTCTAACTAATAATAAGCGCCTGTCGTGGCGCAGAAGCGTGCGACCGTAAACGCGACAGGTTGTGGGTTCGATTCCCACTCCAGGAAATGGAATTTTTCATTTCCTGGGTTTGGTAACAAGGCAAAGCGCGGCGTTGAGTTCCGCCAATCAGCACGCAATGTACTACATATATAAACTAGGTTCCCTCTGCCTACCCTGCTATATGCGGGATACAGCGTGAAGCTATGTATGTATGTATGTAACTTAGGCGTAAAGTAAATTAGGCGTATTTTTGGTCCTGTTTATTGACTAAAAAAAAATATTTCATAATTAATACAAAAATTTTGTAATCAGCAACTTGATACGTACTTGATAGATGTAATTTATATCAAAATATTACTGTTACATTAAAAAATCTCTATCTAAAAAAGCTTATTAAATAAAAAAAACAGCACATAGATCCATTGTACTTAAATTATTTTACAAACATATTTGGACGAATGAAATTACTTTCAATAATAAAACAAAAAAAAGTAACAAAACAATAATAATGATGACTTAATATATGATACATTACAACGAGCACTAAACACTTGATAATCATAAAAGTTAACAATATTACACGTACAATCTAAGATAGACACTTGGACATAGTTTTACATGACTCATACATATTTTAACATCGATAAGTAGTCTTTATCACTTATAAATGTAATATTCAATAACAAATGGTTATGACCAAGAATATTTTTACAAAGATATACATGGTACAACTGTTTTTTTTTAACTTCACGCAGTATCCCGCATATAGCAGGGTAGGCAGAGGGAACCTGAGAACCTAGTGTTAAGACACTCCGTTCTCTTACAACAATTCCGTTCCCTACAACTTTACAACTTTATTTAACTAAAAATACGAATAAGTAAGATAATACAGTAGAATTATCTTCTTGAAGTAAATTAGACAGTTTTAAATATTTTAAAGTAGAAATTTTTTGAAAACATTTTCTTCAGATGTAATTAAGGCATCCACTTTATAAAGAGATATTTTCATTACTTCTAATATTTCGTCACGTTTAAGTAAAGCAATAAAATTAATATACTACGAACAAAACTTAAAAAAAAGGGACCTTCAGAATATCGACCCACTCAAAAGTAGAACATAAATTTATATACCTATGTCACTCCTATCCTGTCCCTCTCCCGTTTCTATTTGACAGATACCTGTTTATAATCATACTAGTTAGCAGTGGCGAGGCGTCTATACAACACGGTTCCTACCGGCTTGCCTAACTTTTCAAGGTAAGACTTAAAAAAAAAAGGTCCCCAGGAAAATATTAGGCATAAAACTGCAAAAAAAAAGGTGTAACACCTTAAAAATCTAAAAAAGAAAATCATCGCAAGTTCGATACTAAAATTACTAAATACCTCTACATCCTATACTCGTTGGCAATGTACTACAATTCCAAATGGTTATACTCGTATATGATTCACTAATATTTTTAAAATTCATTATACTAATCATTAGTGTTTCACTTGCAACAGTACATTACCATAATTACCTTAGTCCATCATGCTGAATTGTATTGCTAGTTGAGACATGCTGCTTTTCAATGATAAGAATATTTATATTTTTATAATAAAAAAGTGTTTCTTCAGTCTATCAATAAGTAAAGGTGAATGACGTGAAAAACGGAATAATCACTTAAATTGTCATGTCACAAAGTTACAGTAAATGCTAAATTTACCACATTCAATAAACATAAATCAATAGTGAAATCTATTGTATTTTTAAGCTATTCGTGAATTACTAAATATATTTCTTAATACGAAATCGACTTGAATTAGTACATCGTTTTAAAAGTGGGGAACGGAATGTCTTAACACTAGGTTTCCTCTGCTTACCCTTCTATATGCGGGATACAGCGTGAAGCTATGCATGTTCTTAAATTATCGGTAAAGTCAACAATTAACCTTTATTTAATATATTTGAATTGTTATATATTGTTAACTTTAAATATATTTACCCGCATCATCATGTAAGGTGCGGCGTTTGTCCTCTGCCATATGCGCGTGTAGGGGTACGGGGAGCTGCGAGGCGCGAGCCCCGGCGCCGCCTCGCACCGTCATGATCCACGGCTCGTCAGCCTCACTGTCACCACGACTGCATTCCTCCCTGGAAATATACACAAAATATATTTTATGTCTTGCAATAAAGTACTTTAAATATAAGTAAGAGACTTTAAATGTAATAATATATACATAGCTTCACGCTGTATCCCGCATATAGCAGGGTAAACACAGGGAACATAGTGTTAAGACACTCTGGTCCCCCACTTTCCGCCTAATTGAGTGGCGGAACTCAACGCCGCGCTTTGCCTTGTTACCAAACCCAGTAAATGAAAAATTCCATTTCCTGGAGTGGGAATCGAACCCACAACGCCCGCTTGTGCCAACACACAAAATATGATTTTTAAACGCAACTTTTTTGATAATTGTTATTTTCTACGCGTAGAAGATACTATGTCTACTTGTTATCATCTAAACGTTAAAACATACTATCTCAAAAAGTTTACGTTACTATCGTCAAATTATAAGACACTTAGATAAGTTACGAGTATAAAGGAAGTTTTATTGGCTTAAACAAACAATCTAGGCTTAGATGACATAATCTATTGTAAGACAAACAAAGGTAATGGAATAGTCACTTTCATTAGATTCTAGCATGGTATTTTAATTAAAAATGTATTTCAAGGTTTGCTACGATAAATAACTATATAAGAAAACATTGCATTTCGAAAGCGCGAACAGCTACTTGACCTATTTTAGTCGACCCGAACTATATAGGTAGATTTAATGTTAAATATTTCGAACATTTATTTAAAATAGGTAATTAATTATACATTGTTATATACAAATATCTTAGAAAATAAATAGGTGTTACATATAAAAATATACAAGAAACAAATACACGAATTATAAAAAGATACTATTATAAACGCTTTTACCGTAGCATTTAACATAGAAAAGAGTGAATCGAAATATTTTTTAACTTCACGCTGTATCCCGCATATAGCAGACTAAGCAGAGGGAACCTGAGAACCTAATGTTAAGACACTCCGTTCTCGTACAAGAATTCCGTTCCCCACCTTCCGCCGAATTGAGACATTGCGTGCTGAGTGGCGGAACTCAACGCCGCGCTTTGCCTTGTTCCCAAACCCAGAAAATGAAAATTCGAACATTTCCTGGAGTGGGAATCTAACGCACAACCTGTCGCGTTTACAGTCGCACGCTTGTGCCTCTGCGCCACGTTAGGCGTACACCAAATATATTTCACAGAAAGGTAAAGTATTATTAGGATTATTTTATATTTGTAAAAAAGTATTTTAAAGCACATTTTCACTTTCAGATTTTCAAGTATAAAAGTATACAAATTAGTAAATTGTATTTCGATGGAATATATTTGTATATCTACAGATACTAGGATTTCTCAGTAATAAGATCCTTTAGTAATTCGCAAGCTCACGCAATACGGTGATCACGCCAAAATAGATCGCGCCATTTAACCGTTTATCCTTGATACAAATACTAAATGAGTCAGAATACTGAATACAATTACGATTAACCGCTGTGTGGCTAAGTAAGTAGCCTGATTTATGAGTGTTTTTAATGGACCCACATTATTAATTTTGATGAAATCGATTAAAAAATTAGTTTATAAATCTTAATTTATTGAAAGAAATTTTCAAATTGGCAAAAAAAATATTCATCAATGAGAATATCAATAGAGATCAGCAATATGTGAAAACGATACGCCTGACAAGATACTAACCTACTTTTTTAATTTAAATATAGACATTAAGGTGTATTTAATCAGATAACGAAAAAGCTATCGGGAATTGAAAACTCGTTTAATGAATTTATGATGTACGTACATTTCGCTCTCTTTTTAAGAACATATCAATACAGTTTTTTTGAAGGACTGTGTACAGCTATAGATAAAGAATAAAATATAATTATATAGTATTTATTATTTGTTCTAACAAACAATTAAGTTTAGATATTAATTTGAAATTGATAAACAAGTGATGAATAATTGGTAGCATAATCTTCCGATGCATAATGATTCAAGGCAAAGGTCATTATTAAATTGACGTATCCTATCGGTTAAGTACCGTGCGTGCATATCGCGGTTATCTGAATAAACTATTAGATCCAGGGTCAATAGTTGATTTATATAAAACGCACCAATTCCCCTAATAACAATTGATTTTTCTCCACTACTTTTAATATTTACTATTCATAGCAAAAAGTATGTGTCGGGTACTTATTAAGCACAATAGTTAATATAGAAAACAAGTTTAACGCCCGTCGTGGCGCAGAGGCACAAGCATGCGACTGTAAATGCGACAGGTTGTGGGTTCGATTCCCATTCCAGGAAATGGAATTTTTCCTGGGTTTGGTAACAAGGCAAAGCGCGGCGTCGAGTTCCGCCACGCAACACGCAATGCCTCAATTCGTCGAAAAATGGGGAACGGAGTGTCTTAACACTAGGTTCCCTCTGCCTACCTTGCTACATGCGGGATTCAGCGTGAAGCTATGTACGTATGTAAAAACAAGTTTAGAACGTCTTTTAATTCTTATAATAAAGAAATTGGTATTGTATTAATACAATGTTACTACAATGTAATAATTTAGTTCCCTGGCAACAGCTACATTGACAAATGAACAACAATAAGAATTACGATAAAAAAAACATCCTTAATTCGTTCTAGGTTTTTTAGTAATTTGCCAAAACCTTCCTACTGAAATACAAAAAGTGCTGCTGTGCTAAATCGGCAAAGAATTGTCGTCATCTGTTAACAATATTTGCTTTAAAAAATAAAACTTACGAATCTGAATTCTCCGATTCTGTTTCACTCTCCTCGCTTCTCTGTGCTTTCCATTTCTTATACCTATCTATAAGATCCATTAAATATGAATTCTTTTTGGCCTTTCTTATGAATTGAAACTTTAACAACTCCTTCGCCGTTGGCCTCTGAAATATAAAAAGAAAAACGTACTAAATTGTGAAGCAATTTTAAAAGTTTTATTACCTATGTTAGTAATTTAATCTTTAAAAGGATTTAATAAAAAAGGTATTGAAATATAGCCCAGTTGAAAAGGGTAAATCGAAATACATTGTCATTCAGACGAACAATCAATCACATTCGACAGCACTTACGTTTTCGGGATCCTTGTTGAGGCACGCCTCGACGAACTCTTTGAAAGGCTTCGAATAACTGCCGGTCAGTTGTGGAGGGTTGTTTTTAGGTATTAGAAATAGGACTCTCATGGGGTGAAGTTCGGAATTAGGTGGTTCGCCCTTAGCCAATTCTATGGCGGTAATGCCGAGTGACCATATATCGGCTTTGCTGTCATAACACGATTGTTTGATCACTTCTGGTGCCATCCAGAACGGTGTACCAACGAAAGTGTTACGTTTGCTAGTCGTATTTGTTAATTGACCCGCGACACCTGAAAATATTAATAAATGTATATAGTTACATTGTGTCTGCTACAAAATAATAATTGATTTTCGATTTTTAGTTACATTGGCGAATAAAAGTGGTGCTTGAACGGTAAATAGGAAATTGAATATCTTTTCATTTTCAACAAACGATACAACAGTACGAAATATTCTTTAAGGAACAAGATCACTTTGGCACTCGTCCTTCTCGTCTTGTTCAGACTTGATGGCACTCTAAATGTCTCACCCCTACTCAAAGTAATATAATAAGTCGGTGGAAATATACACAGCGTTTTACGTCACCAACGACAACTGAAGCACATTAAGCGTTGACTCTAGCAGTGCACAAAGAAGGCGCAAATAGTTCAAATATTGAATTTTGGCGGTAAGCCAGCCGCTACATATGGGATTTACTTAGGAAGGTATTTGGTTTTAGATCTTGGCTTGTGTACATTATTTATTACATATATAACAGACCAATATTGTACATTTCTGTTGGGACTATAAAAGTGCTGAGTACGTTGACACAAAGTAAAATAGCAAAGCTTGTTATTCATAAACTTACATATATTTTTATAAAAGATATGATGTTTTAATAACCAAAAAGGAGACAATAAAATGTTTAAAGAAATACCTATTAATGCTTAAAAGAAGAAGAAGATCATGTTGCTAAATGTATTACATATCATCTTTATGACAAACTAACTAATATTTATCACACATAATATTTTTTTTTTTTTTATGGATAACGGATGGCAAACGAGCAGAAGGACTACCTGATGGTAAGTGGATACCTTCGCCCATGAACATCTACAACACCAGAGATGTTGTAGATGCGTTGCCAACCTAGAGGATACAGATGGAAGAGGAGGACATTGTAGTATTCCGTTTTCGGAACCACCACATTTTGGGGAAAGGATGGGTGGGAATGGGAAAACCTGGCTTACATGCCATCGAACCGGAACACATCATAAGATATTTGGCGGTTCGTCTTTGACATGATAGTGGTCGCGAGCCAGACGGAGGACGAACCTCCTACCACCAAAGTGTAAAATAATATTTAGTAAGTATCAATATATATACAACTTTAGTACACACATTCTCATGATCTTTACATATTCTCATATTACACAAATATTAATAACGTTTACATTACAAGAAGGGTTATTACATAAGTTTTTGTAAGACTCGTGTTACTCCTATTTTAGTCTCACTCACGTAAATTAAGCAAACATGACCATATATCGGTACATAGTGCTACTCATTTCATTAAAGCTGTCGCTAGTGACGTGTGTCTACTTATGATAATGAAGACAAATTAACACACAGTTTATGATTCCTAATTTCAGTACAGATACATACAATCGTTCTAACAAAATTATGACATTTTAGAGTTGAACTTAAGAAGTACCTAATTATTTTATGATTTTCTTTATGTGAGTATTTACTCTATTTTTACTCGTTTATCAATAGAATTATAAGTGAAAATTAAATAATTTAACAATATGATTTTATAAAAAATTAATAATTATTTAATAGTATTCAGTAAGTGTAATAAATACTACAAAAAAGAGTTTCCTTAACAGCACCCCTCTGCCTACCCGTAAAAGGCGGAAATAGCGTGACGACTGGTTTTAAAAATAATACATAATTTAAAGCCAAAAAGGTAAACGCTGATAAAAAATATCGATTTTAATATACCTTGAAATAATACCTTCGAGGTTATCAATATATCGTTACAGAATGAAACTATGTTAGCGATGACTCGTCGCGGTTTATTAAGTATAAAGTGCCTTCCATCATAGCTGTCACTGTGAGTTAAGTTATTAGCGGCGTTACTAAGACACATATTCATTTATGTATAAGTACGTATATCATATTATTATTTTTTTATCTTCACGCTGTATCCCGCATATAGAGGGGTAAGCAGAGGGAACCTGAGAACCTAGTGTTAAGACACTCCGTTCTCTTACAACAATTCCATTCCCCACTTTCCGCCGAATGGAGGCATTGCGTGCTGAGTGGCGGAACTCAACGCCGCGCTTTGCCTTGTTACCAAACCCAGGAAATGAAAATACTAACATTTCCTGGAGTCGGAATCGAACCCACAACCTGTCGGGTTTACAGTCGCACGCTTGTACCTCTGCGCTACGACAGGCGTTAATATTAAAATGTTATGCAATTAAGATTATACTAATATTTTTTTACGTTTTACTTTTTCTTATAGCAGGGTCGACAAAGAGAAGCGAGTGTCAAAACACTTCGTTTTCCGTTTACCATCCGATTTCAACATTTTGTACGTGGCGAGTGGCGAAATTCAACGCCGCACTTTGTCCTACCAAAGGGCGAAATAAAAAAAAATAAAAAAAATCGTTTCCCCCAGTGGGGATAGAACCCACAACCGTCTTGTTTACAAGTTATACATTTTTCCACTGCACCATGATAACCTTTTAGAATATTTAAAGTTATATAGGCGTAATATTTGTGTAAATATTAGCGATGTTATTCTCAAGGCTGATGTTAACGACTGTTTCATATCCTAACATACAAAGTACTACTTTTTTATACGATGAAAAAATAACACATATAATGTCCGCGGTAAGGTTTTTTTTTTAATAAGTATAAGTAAAAAAATTTTGTTAAAATACTTGCTGTACTTGCTTTATCCCCTTTATTTTTTATTACCCTTATAACATCGGTAAAGCTAAACCTTTTACCAAAAATATTTTTATTTTATATCTATCTGTCAAAAAGCTCATTTTTTTAACTATATGAAGGTAGGAAAGACAAAAAAATATAATGTTTCGAATAACAATCTCGAAGTTTCTCTCAGGGGAGCAATACTTGATTACGTGGTTTACATGAAAACGATATTATTAAAGTTTCAAAGCACTGTGTCTCGAAAACAACAACATTTTCGATAATTTTCACTCATATCTTTCAAAGAATATTTATAAATGCATTAAAAAAGTCGCAAATATTTAAAAAAATGCAGTTATATAGATCACATAAATATTTCCCGTACGTTCAATACTGTTTGCAAAGTCTTTTTCAACCGCTGACACCCAATAATATAATAACGTGCTCACGTCCGATATCGAATCCCTGCAAAACCAATATTGCTGTCGTAAGGGCTTATTTTTATATGAGTGTGGTCAAATCTATACGTTAGAAAATAAATATCATTTTGTTTATTTATTTCATGCATTTTATTTATTAATATATGTAAGTATACTTTATATGTGTGTATGTATTTTTTTTTTTTAACTTCACGCTGTATCCCGCATATAGCAGGGTCGGCAGAGAGAACCTGAGAAACTAGTGTTAAGACATTCCGTTCACTTACAACAATTCCGTTCCCCACTTTCCGCCAAATTGAGGCATTGCGTATTGAGTGGCGGAACTCGACGCCGCGCTTTGCCTTTTTACCAAACCCAAGAAATGAAAATGATAAATATTACATTTCTTGGAGTGGGAATCGAACCCACAACCAGTCGCGTTTGCAGTCGCACGCTTGTGCCTCTCCGCCACGACAGGCGTTTTTTTATGCTATGTATTTTTATGCTATTCAATATATATTTTATAACTGTTAGTATGTAATTAATATACATAATTCACACCCCCAGCCCTTGTTGCCCCAGCTACTGTTTGCTTCCTATGCCTTAAGGTTGCCTGGAAGAGACCGCTGTTTTAGCGATAAGGTCGCCTTATGTACGTTTGTTATTTTTTTCTTATGTATTTTAGTTGTAATGTGTCTTTTGTGGGTGTACAATAAAGAATATTATTATTATCACTTGTATTTTTATTTAATAATATACCATATAAAAGGTATAATTAACTTTTTAAAATTGCAGACCTAACTATAGGTCTGCAATTAAACTTAAACAGGTAGAAATGACATCATTTGCTAAGTCTTGGTAAAAATATTTTCCAAAAAAATAACTTGTAGAGTTTCTTCTTCATACTTATTCAATTACGTAGAAGAGTACAATTTGCGTAAAACATTAAATAACATGATGTAAGATGATGAACGGCACCTTTAACTTCGCAATCACTTACGTAAGATGAGATAATAGCGGTTAAGTTTATTTCTTAAGAAATTCTTCATTTAAATTAAATTTAACAGAAGGTTATTTCTTTAACATTCTTAATATCGTGAATACTTCTACATGTTACGAGCACTGTTTGCATTGCGCATGAATAAACAATTGATGACTGCAACGTTTTGTTTTTTTAATCCATTCGATGTCAATCATTGTATAATTAAAAGGTCAATTGAAATATACCTACTTATATACTTCACAGTTTGAGGTTACTTTCAAGTTTCATACAAACGTAGTTAATCTTCGTGATAATTAAAAATAATAACATAATACATGATTATATAAGTAGTTACGCAAAGAGTTACAGTTTCGAATTGAGGCTATCTGAAAATTATTTTAAACATAAAGATGGCTAGCACAGATAAAAATAGAAAGCTTGTCCATTTTTAGAGTTTTATTTATTAGTGCGACTGCAATGCGTATATACAATAGAATGTACTCTATACGGTTTGCGGTTTCAATTCCACTAGTAGTAAATACATATACGAATGCACAACAAACGCTTGTTGCGGTTCGGTTACATTATCTACGTTCCCGTTACTGTTGTGCAAAAGAGGTGAAAGTGTCCCTGTTTGTCACTCTAATTTATGACATTATGACTACAAATGAAAATAGAAACAAAACAAGTGATGAGTTATATCGTTTATAAAATTAGCTGTTGTATAACTTTGCAAGCAATAAGTGAAAAACATATAATTTACCATTTACAACAATATTGCATATATGAAGATTAAGAAAGATAGTCAATCATTAAAGATAACTTACCAAAATCGGCTAACTTGACGTCCCCCATTTCACTAAGAAGAACGTTAGCTGCCTTTATATCTCTGTGCAGCTTCCGCTCTGAATGCAGGTAATCGAGGCCTCGCAGGACCTCTCGCAAGATCACTGCGATGTGCATTTCTTCGAAATTTCCCGCTTTCATAAGGTCTAGGGCCGACCCCCCGCCAAGGTACTCCATAATAATCCATAATTTTGTTCCCTGGAAAGAAAACAGAATATTTAATTTATATTCTAAGTTCTATTGACTAAGTCACTTTTTATATCTAGTGCATTGAATATGATAATAATGAATTAATTTGTTATAGAGTTAGTAATAAACTACTAAAGTAGGTTTTGTCTAATTTTTTTAATAATTAATATGTAATATTAATACAACTTTTGAACACTCCTTTCCATTGCATATTTTATATTTGTTTACACTATGATAACCCTCTCCGTTTGTCATCAATGTACATAATCAGCGTGATAGTTTAACAGAAATAACGGCCGAGTTATCGTCTATAGTACGCAATAGCCTTGACATTTTCGCAAGCTATTTGCGTAAATGCCACTGACGCCCTTGTTTTCAAGAATTTAATAACAAAAAGCCATATAAGATTGATTATAATTTATAAGGTGTCACCAAAATTTGGTATTCATAAAAAATAAATCGTTAAAATATAAATTCCATAACAGCTAAAACCTAAAAGCTTACTCTAAAACTTGGCAATATTTATATAGCTGCAAAAATAAATGAGACACAAAACCAGAGGCAGGTGGAAAAAAAAAAGCACAAAAATAAGGTAATTTTAGTATAAATTAAATGGTAACATTCATTCAGATTACGTAAAATATTCACAGGGCGGCTTTTAATATATCTATCATTTTAGAAGCAGTAATTTATAGCATCGATTGCAGCTCCTGCTGGATATGCCTCGTAAATCTTTCCGGATCGCAGCCAAAACCTGCGGGAGACAATAAAAGAAGCGGGAGCGCCACGGGGCGTTGGCTGGTTTAAGTTATGAATTTTATCTCGTAGCTGACCTACGTGTACCCGTAATGTAATGTGATGCGGAAGACGACAATGGGAGCATCGGGCCGAGGATCCGGTGAGCCGTTTACGCTCCATCTGCTGATGGTATGGGGTTATGAAATTGCGCTTACATTATGCTGACTATGATATGGAACATTATATTACATACATATGTTGCAAATATATACCATATGGCGGTGTTAAATGATATAGAAAACCGCCAAATCAGTTGATACAACACTTTAATATAACAAACAGTGGTTTTCCATACATTAACGAGTTAAAGCTTGCGTGAACGACACAACATATATTGCTATATTAAGCCTGCCATGCGAAGTGGTTCAAAAGCGGAATTAATTGATTATCCCTCCCCAAACCAAACCTGTAGAGCAGATTTAAAGATTTCATATTTTATACGATACAAACGTCACTATCGTATTAATTATTAATTCTTCAATATTTTTACGAAGCGGTCGAAAATAATAAATTTTAACATAGTCTAAACCTAATATCTCAGATATGAAAGCATCCATGACCCCATATACAAAAATGTATATTTTTACTAGGGTATAAATTAAAATATGACAATAATGTAGAAGGGAAAAAATAAATATATAATAAATGTATCCGCCTCACTCATGTAGGAAGCTTATTACATAAGTCATATCTATAGGAAAAAGACCAAATAAGCAACCATAAAACGCAAAACAAACCTAAAATTTAATTATCACACAGTCACGACATTTCAGGCGTTTATCTACTATTGTAATGTGTGCTTAGAAAACACATTTTGGAGGCTAACGAACCAAACGTTGTTTGAATAGGACAAAGCCAGAAAGAGTTAATCAAACTTATTGTGAAAAAGGGTTCCTTCAAAGTTTTGGGTGGGACCTTTGTTTTGAAAAGCCTAACAAAATTCACCACATCGGAAGCAGTAACCACATATATCCCGTAATATATCGCAGACCATTATTAAAGATATATCCGGCATATTATGATACGGGTAAACAAGATAAATAGTTCCTGTGGTGTTGCCGCAAAAAGAATTGACGTAAATACTTCAGCCAAATATTAAGTTTGAAAAACCTGGTTATATTAAAAGTAAATGTTTTATAATATTATTATTTTTTAAATGACAATAAGTACAAAAAGACAAAAAAAATAATATTTTTAATTAAACACTACTCTCTACTACTACTAACAAGTTAACAATATTTATGATTTCAATGCGATTTTCTTTTAATAAAATGAAGAAATAGATAATATCATAAGAAACTTTAAAGTTTCTTTATATTCATAAAATTTAGGTAAACGAAGCCACATTTTTCGGATATTGAACGTGAATAATACAAGCAACTTTTAGACGTCTTATTTGTAGCAATTTGAGCAGTGCGGCACGGCATAAAACTTTATAAACTCATCTTTTATCATAAAGCTGACAAAAAAATTGTTCTTATCAGTTTACTAATGTCAGTGAAGATGAGCCGTCACACCAGCAACATGATATATAATGGTGATTTGAAGGGCAATTTGTAGTCAGTAAGATAATATTATGCTACACGGAAATACAACCTATGTATATACCTACAATATTGGATGAATTAGGCCTGTTACAGGAAAAGGTACTGACTGGTTGAGAAGGTAATCAAATAAACACGCCAGTGTGGTTTTGTAATAAACAGTTCTTGGGTGTGGCGTATCTCAACGCCGCGTTTCGTCTAACCAGAGGGTAAATGATTTAGATATAAACATGTTCCTACTGGGAATCGAACCAGTAATGACCCACGTTGACCGTCGGACACTGTCTCACTGCGCTACAAAGGCTATATTCATCTATATATAAGGTTATATAATATTATATCATAATAAGTGATATTTCAATTCATAACAATATTATTAATTAGGCTAAATATATATACAATATGCTTAATTTTTCCTTATATGTCATAGATATATATATACAGAGGTTGGATAACAACAAGTGTAATTTAGTGGCAGGTTAGAATATTTCTTGTTTTCCCATCTTATATTAGATGCATCACGTAGGTATTCCTGTTGTCATGACAACGCAAGGCGTCGGTCAAAGACCTCTCCGTCGCGACATCCGAAGTAAAACAAGAATGTTGAACTATTAATCTAAGAGAAGTTTAAATAAGGGTATATCCAAGACTGCACCAGAAAGTGGCAGACGAACCATAGACAAGCTGGCGATAGTTTTTAATTAAAAGTGACGTAGGTATCTAATATCATAAAAAAGAACGTTCATTGAAGTGACAAATAAATTATTTGTTTGTTTTTCTTGTATATATTATATTCGGTATTAAATTGTATTGCCATATTTCTAATAAGTATTCTAATTTTAATGTAGTGTGTTGGTATTAAAAACAATATATATAGTACGTTATAATGTACATTTAAAACAGGGGGTAGGTTCATCGGTTTAACTAATTCAAGCCTCGTGTTGCCATGACAACGTTTGAAGGGTCCTTTGTATCTTTATACTTTTTAGATCTATTATGTTATTTACTTTCAGAAAACCGACATTAAATATTAAAGAAATATTGACAATAGTAAAGGAATGATAACATTAAAAACAATAGATAATGCATTTTTTATTGAAAAACTGATGTTTCGATGAAGCGAATGGAATTTTCAAGACAAGAAATTCCATTACTAAATTTCCAATATTCCCCCTGTCAAAACTTCAAAATATCCAATTACGGATTAAATTATTTCAATTCATTTCTCCGGTGCACTTTCGTTGAAGATGTTAAAATATTGGGGATAATTTTAAGTGAAAAAAGTATAAATAAATAACTTTATTATACAAATACTTATTCTATAATGGGAGTGTTTTTATAGTCGCATTATTAGGGAGCAGAGAGAACTTACTAACCAATCATTTCGTGTTCCAATTTCATATTAGATGATGGAAACCAATGTCCCTGTTAGTTTTGCTAGGTCGATGTTAATCATATAATTTAAATGTCTATTTATATCGGCCCGTAATTTTAATATTAATTGTATTAAATAAAACACAAAAACGTGTACAATGTATACATATATTTTAAGTACATATATAGATAATTGTATCTTATTTCATTCCCCATTCTGGGCTTGATCTGAGCTTAACATTGAACATTCTCTTATAGCAAATCCTTAGGGAGGACACAAGACGCATAAGGTTTGATTAGTCGAGCTTAAGACCCCGAAACCGTTTATCCTTAAAGTGATAGGGCAATTGCAAAGACAGATTTATTTCCCTACAGTGTATATATGTTACAAGAGTTTTGACTGGGTCATATGGCATATCCTATGAACCTAGCTAGAACTTAATAATTTGTTTTATTCATTTATATTTTTGGTTAAAATTAGACTTTATTATTATATATGTCTGAACATACACACATTACTGATAATATGTTTGTATATAACATACTCGTACATTACTGAATATATTACATAATTTCATATTATATTATAAGGATATTTATACAAAATAGTACTTAAAAACGATATATTTAGTAGAAATTGCTACTGGAACATAGCATATCCATTGAAACTTATTCGCTAATGTCGTGAAATGGAAAGGCGGAATAATTTTGACATTTTCAAAATGATTCCATGGGGACAAGTGTTTTAGAGCAAGTTCCTTGTGTTGCGTAAATACACGTTAAAAGTTAATTCCTTAGGGAAGGCGTTAAGAGCTTTTTCATGACTTCTATTTGCCTAACGGTCACGTAAAGTGCTGCTCTAGAATAATATATGTATTCACAAATACAAGAAGCCACGCTAGGGAATTTTTATAAATACATAACATACCTATGAATTAAAGTTTTTATTAATAGAAGGTAGGCTTATATTATGTAAATGTATTCTTTGAAATGAACATACACTTTGAATCTACAAAAGTATTTTATTGGTCTAATAAAATTTGACTACAAAGCTATAAATGTGAGTTGCAGATTTCGATCGAACATTTCGAGGGCACTTCGCGTGCAGCCATAAAACCGCCAGTACCATCCCATAAAATCCCTGTAAGGATCCTTGAAGCTTTTCATCGTAGTAGAGTGGAAACCGTAAATGGACAATTCTTATAACATATCATATGTATCTGATACTAATTCCTTTCGACGAACTACTTCGAATCTTATATCTATCTAATAGCTATGTGATAATAGCGTTCCTATCAAATTATTGCAAAACATTAACATGGTTGATTAATTCAAAGACGAATATAAAATAATAAATTGTTATCGTGACAAGCTGTTTTGCGATCCATTATTATTCTTGGTGTATTTGGCTTTGAGAATAAACTCAGAATTAACTTTTAGGAAAATAAAGCAAAACGGATTATTTCATGCCAACAATGCCGTTCGCTACATTACCCTCAAGTTTTTGAATAGACGTTGTCGTTGCATCTTTGTAAAGAATAAAAACTTTAATAGCAGTGCTTACTTGACTTTGCACGAGATAAAATTCAAAAAAAATCCGACACTGACTTCAATAGCTATAAGAAGTCTAAAAGATAATAGGACCATAAACAAATATACAATTTATTTGTAAAACCTTTAAAAAAGGTGATGGTTTTATAAAATAATCGCGGTATTATTGTATGGCAAAAATTTGGTGTTATTGTGTAGACGTTACGCAAAACAACCTATGAAGTCACGGCAAAGTAACGACTTGAATGGTCTTTTCATTGCCTTTCCATCACCATAACGTAAATAAATTTCAGTTTATTCACAAATAAAAGACAGCAGTACCGATATAAAAATTATACCTTTAAACTTAAAAAATATTTTTAGTTTAGTAAAGTTGACACATAAAAATATACATTTCTCATTTTACAATTGTACAGAATAAAACTTTTACATACACACAAAGCTTTATAAACATTTTTCTATATTTTTATAAATAATAAGTAAAGCTGTGCCATCAATGAAATTATCTTTACCCTATTTACGAGTATTGTGAAAAGAGACCATATTTATTTTGCAATAAAACGCAGTAATGTTCAAGAAACCTTTAGAATCTACACACGCCACTTCAGTATAAGATAACCCAGATATCTATTTATGAGAGTACGACAACGATGGATATCGTTTATTATGATATTGGTTGTAAATCCTCCATAATAACATTTGATATGAATATTTTGAAGCGCCGATCAAATAGTTTAAACAGTATAAACTTGAGTTTTATTACCAAATGTAATTATTTGTATAGCTTGTTAAGTAATTAATTTTTAACTGAATTCTAATACTTATTAAAGACTGAAAATCGTTTCTTTTTTTTATAATTGTTAATATCCACTATATACTATATGCCAGTGGCGAGGCGTCCATACAACACGGTTCCCACCGGCTTGCCTAACTTTTGAAAGTACAAGTACGAGACCTAAACAAAAAGGAAAAATATTAGAAAAATGTGGAGCTAGAATTGTAATCGAGTTTGCAAAACAAAGCTAAGAAAAAAAAGGTCCCCAGGAAAATATTGGGCATAAATTAGCAAAAAAACAAGCTCTGAGATATAAAAAAAAAAGATCATCGCCAACATTCGCTAGCGAAATTACTAAATACCTTCACATCCTATACCGGCTTCCCAAAATATACATCAGCTTCTCTAAATTTACCGGCTTGCCTAACTAAAATTTTCACCCCTCACCACTGCTATATGCTTTTATCTACTTTTTGAAATATTAACAACTTTCATTGATGAGAGGAAATTCAGTAATCAATAGTTAACAACCTGAATTCCAACACAAAAGATTTCAAACATTATTTTTATTATTATTCCAAAGTATTATCATGTTATTTATAGCAGTAGCATTTTAATGCTACCTAATAGTGAAGTAAGTAAATTTTTGATGTATCAAAAATCAAAGATATTGTATATAATATCATAAATGTATGTACTTACAATCCATACATATGTTTTTACCTTATAACTTTCATTTGTAATTTAATACATAAATTACAAAATTAGTATAAAACCATATTATTAGCAATTTCAATAATAATAACCATAAAGTTTAAAATGTAATAGCCAGCGCGACCGTAAACCACATTATTATCTAGCTTAGTATTATTAGTTTAGTGGTAAATCATGAGAGATAAATTAATGTCATGTTGCATACAGACAAAGCGTTTGGTCCTTGACCTATCATAGCCGGTTTGTGCACTTTTACTTGTCGAAACTGCGGTTGAATCACCGTTAGCTTAGATAAACGTTATTGCGCGTGTGAATGACAATTAGATGAATCAGTACAAACAACTACGATATTTTATACATATTTGATATGATATAAATTAATTTATTTATCATTTTAGCCAACCCAACTACTATATTGTATAATCATGTAACCTGGAGACATTGTAATAAAGAAAAGGCTCAATACTTTACGAGAATTCTAAGAATGGGATATAATTTTTAACGACGTAACGATATTTATGGCTAAAATCAATATTTATGTGACAACGATCGTTTCATAAGAGTAAAACAGGTAGCCAAGCGTACCTTATTGACATGTCGTAATCTCGCTTATGACATACAATCAAGAATCAAAGAATCACTTATGTGTTACATAGTATGTAAGTACAAACGTTAGCAAAACGGGACAACTCCCACGCAAACAACGAACGTATTACGCGTAACTCCACCCGCTTGTTATTGCCTCGTAAGTACTTGTGATGTCGCTTTACTGCCCATTATTCCAATGAATAGCTCATGACGAAACGGTACTTTCTAATGTTGATACAATGGACCTGTGTTGCTTGGACTTGATAGGTTTCCATCACTTGTTTGTGAAAAATCAGATATTGTTGCCTAATTTTATGATAAATTTGAAAGTACATAAATTATTGAAAGAATGTATCTTTGTTTATATATACAATAACAAGGTAAATCATGTTTTCTATGAAACAGGTAAACGTCCAGTTCCTAACCATATATTTACAAAGAACCGAAATCCTTCCTCATAAACCGACCAGATTGAAACGAACGAAACATGGTCTGATGGTGGGTACTCATAAAAAATAAATAATGTGTTTCTTTACCAGAAGGCGAAATACGACACCGCTGCATTTTGTACAACAGTAACTTTTAATATACCAATATGTTAGATAAAGATGTATTTTTCGTTTATCATATAATAATATGAGTCACAGTAATGGTTACGATAATTGTTTGTTTGTTTGCCAAGACTGTGATTTCTAATTAAGTAGGTATTATAAGAGTACTTGTATTTTCTCGTACATTAAAAATATTCAGTAAGAATTTCATAACAAACTTTATAAGCAGCCTATATGTTTCTATAATTGCTTATTGGTGTTCTTTTGTGAGTCTTGAATTATTCGCAACATAGTGAAACTTACTTTACTTTTAATCCTCCAAGCGCTATTATTACAATACAAAATGATAAACTCCCGCCCTGTTATTGCACTCTGGATTAAGTTCTACATTTATATCCTCATAACGGATGCCAGACTTAACATAATTCAAAAGCTATGCAACGCGCTTCCTAGGTCTGCATAAAATTAAATTAACAATAAAATTATGCAAATAAAACAAAAAATATAGTGGTCTTGATATAAAATGGAAATTAAGCTAATATATTTATTTATTAAACATTTTGTAATAAAATTACATATTGAATTTGTAAAGAAATAAGTCGAAGAAAATGTTACTTGTAGAAATTCCTTTCCAAATATTATGTAAGTATACAGTATACAAATGGGAATAACATAGCTGAAACTGGAAACTTGTACTCTGACCTAAAGTTCTTTGTTCCTTAATGGCTCGCTCCTATTCCGCAAGGGAAATAGCGTGAAGAGAAATCTAACAACACTAGTATTATGTTTCCGAGTTCGCGCGAGTATCGCGTGCGACCGCAACATAACGGACGGTATCGTTCGCTGCATTCAGCACATATACATGTAATTTTGCTAAATGGAAATATAGATATATAAAGCTAGGTCTTAGACAATTTTGATTTCATTTAAATATCTAAAATATTATTGTATTTAAAGTTCAGAACTACATTTCAGTATGGAATCCTTACTAATATTATAAATGCGAAAGTAACTCTGTCTGTCTGTTACGCTTTCACGTCTAAGCCACTGAACCGATTTTGATGAAATTCGGTATGAAGTTAGAACTGAAGTTGGGACAGGACATAGGATACTTTTTTATCGCGAAAAAACTTTTGACAAATTGTCTAGACCTTGAGAAAACCTTCTCCTTACCAAGTCACGCAATATAGCCGAATTCCACGCGGGCGAAGCCGCGGGCGGAACGCTAGTACATTATAAAGTTTCTTACTGCAATGAGTTGTGTTAATATATATTAATCATAAGATATTTATTACTGGTATAGATATTATAATAATATTATTATAATGACAGTATGATATTAGCAATTATAAATCATTGCTACACTTGAAAATGCCAAAGATTCAAAAGTACAGATTTTGAAGTATTGCCTATGAAGATATCTCTTTCAGTTAATCTCAAAGAGTTCTAAAAATATATAATATTGTAAATTAATTAAGGCTCGGTTAAAGTCATTAAACTGTTAGCTAATTGACCTACATATACAAATAAACAAATTACCCCAGATAAAATCTATTTTAGACGACAAATCATATAATTTTTCCACAGCGTTCAAACGAAATTTGAAGTAACCGTAAGATGATATATTTTTAAACTGTTTCATATAAAATACTAATTTACTAAATAAACAAAATACCGTCCTATAAAATCACTAACGTATCCTTAACGTTAAAATTCTACTCGTTCTCTTATTACAGTTGAGTCCATTAAACAAGCTACAGACCATACCATATTTCAATTTTTCAACCTTAGTCTCGAGCAAACAAACTCTACAGCTACTCTTTAGTCGCATCCTGATCCGCGGAACGAAGTAAAAGTGCCTGCAGGCCGCGGTCTCCTTTAAAAGAATATAAAGAGTTTATAAACTTCGTATAAAATGTATTACTTTGTGTTTAAAAAAGTTACAAAAACTATAAAATTATTTGTTTTAATCACGCATGTTTTGTGTGCGCGTGTTAAAGTATTCGTATATTGTTTAGTTTCTCTTGTTTATTAAAGTTTTAATTAGGAAAATAAACGTTAATTGTATTTCATGCATAATGTTAACTTATATTATTTTACTTCAGATAGATTCACTTGATATTTATTATATGAAACTATTTTAACCGGTTTAATCGCGTATATGTTAAGTATTCGAAAATACATTTTTGGAAACCCGCGTTTCGAACACTTTACAGCAGTCCGCGGTCACAAGTAGACTCTAAAATATACGGGATTAATCCGGTTAAAATAGTTTCATTTAATATGTGTAAGAATCGCGAAAATCAAAGATCTCATCACTTGATATTGTTTGCGTTGCTTTTGATATTTATTTTATAACTAGCTTTCCGCCCGCGGCTTCGCCCGCGTGGAATTCGGGTATATCGCGCGACATGATAAGGAGTAGCCTAAGAGTAGTCTTTTCCAAGGTCTAGGCTATTTGTCAAAATTGATTAAGTGGTTTAGGTGTGAAACTTGTAAACAGTTGAACAATCTTATTTGATTTTATGTTAGACAATAAGGTTTCCATACAAATTTTCATCCCCTATTTCAACCCTTTCTACCATTTTTTTCGCAATAAAAAGTATCCTATGTCCTTTCTCAGGTTCAGTTCTATCTTCATACCGAATTTCATCAAAATCGGTTCAGTGGTTTAGGCGTGAAAGCGTAACAGTCAGACAGACAGAATTACTTTCGCATTTATAATATTAGTAAGGATAAAACTTAGAACATTCAATTACATCCTTCAAGTCCTCATTGAAAAAATATTTAATTAAAGAATTAGACAGTGCTTATCATTAAAGTAACGTTATTACGCTCATATTATATTTATTTGTATGTATATATATGTATGGTTTTATTATATAGTTATATTTATTATAAGGTTATATTATATATGTTTTGAAATTGATATGTATGTATATATTTATTTGTTTGTATATATTTTATTTTATTTATTTATTTATTTATTTTTATTTTATATTTACTTTTTAGATTAGATGTTTATCTTAATTGTTTATTGTACGGACTGTCATCCCGTTATATATATTTTTTTTCTTTCATCCCTATCTACCGGTTGGCTGGAAGATATCTCTTATAGAGATAAGTCCACCGTTGCTAATTACTACTCTGTACTATTAACGTGTTTCTAGTTTTTTAAAGTGGAATAAAGAATATTATTACATTTGATTAAAAATTATCCAGTAGTTTTTCCCTAAGGCAAACCTTTATCATTTTGTTTATAGACTACAATAATATACAATCATAACATGGACGTTAAGCGTAAACGATAAATTGTATTAAAAAAATATTTATACAAGTGGTCGCAAACGTTAATACCACGAATTGCGTTACAAACCTTGAATAATTTGGGTTTTGTAAAGTTGGTTTAATTACCTGAAAAAATAAAACTTTGTTTAGAAATATTACTTAATGTTACAATTAATTTAGAATAGGTATTACAGCAACAACATTTAACGAGTGTTTTTTTATATATTATGTGTTATTGCGAAACGGAACGTAGCGTTTTATCTGGCCAAAGCGTGAAATGAATATTTTTTTTTTTCAGCCTGTATCCGTGTACTGCTGAACGTAGGCCTCCCTCATAGAGCGCCAACTATTCCGGTCCTGGGCAACGTAACCAATTCTTCAAGTGGGTATCGAACCCCGTACTATAGCGCAGACTTCAAACACTTTCACATCAGCCAACATCATTTAATCTTCTCTATTTATTTTTGATACAATAGCTTTCTAGAGTATTTTTTGTGGAAAATTAATACAAAAGCAACTTTATCCAGTAACCTAGTGAGGTACTAAATAATTGCGAGTAAAGTACTCTTTGACGCGTAAAATACGCGTTGTCTTAGTAACGTTTAGGTTATTTGGTACAAAAATGTATTTCCTGCACATTGCTACCAACATTATTGTTGGTAGCATGTATTTAGTAAATATTATGTATTTCTAATGTATAGTACATTATTAGCTGACTACATTTTTTCTTAATATACGCTTTAAAATACCTATGCCAAATTTCATACTGCTCCGATAGAATAATTTTCGTAAAAAGCAGACAAAACACTTTTGCCTTTCTTAATTAATATATAAATTTCTCGATAATAACTACAAATATTATACTTACAAAATTAGTTAAAACTGCAGAAAAAAAATCAACGTAAATTCACAAAATCGCTAGTTTATGTTTCGTATTGTAATATTTTGATCATTAACCCTCAAACGCTTATTAATGGCTTTTTTGTACATAGAGTTTAAGAGAGTACAACAGAAAGATTAATGCTCCGAGTAAAACATAAACTATTTTCACAATTTGTAATGAATGCTGTTCTTGCGTTGGATCTTTTACTAAAACTTTTGCTATTAGTCGAGGACCGAGAAGACTAAGGCACTATCAAATAAATAGCAAACCTGGAACGCACTACCTTTGACTTTTTTATAAGATAACTTTTTATAAGTACAATCAATTTTATAATTAATTTGAAAATATTTGTTTGAACTTTGTTTCCTTTGTTGCCGTATGTTTTTTTTTTGCATATCTATACATATTAATCGAGAACCTTTCAGAAATATATTTTACATATTGACATATAAGTAATAAAGTAAGAAAGACAACAAATTTCTAAATACTTTATGTACTCATATTAGAATTAAATGGAAGGCAATGAACACAGTGTCTCGACACTAGGTTATCTCTTAAATCAAACTTTTTTTGTAGAATTTCTTCACGCTGGTAGGTACCATGTGACGAAAGTGACGGTTGCAGCATCGTGTCTTGAATTAGGTGTATAATTAATTACGTTTTCATTTTGTAACACAAATAAATCAATCTAAATTCAATTAAAATTCGATACCCTGCTGACTATATAATTGATACCCTTTTTACGAAAATTAAATTCAATAGACCGCGAATCACATTTCTAACTGGTTAAAATTCGAAATGATCAAGTCGGTATACATATTTGTTATATTATAATTTCAATACTACAAGTATAATTAATATAATGTTAATAAAAAATATACCTACATTAGGGATCTCGTGTATATTAAAAATAATATTATTTTATACTATATTGTAGTTTTAGCCTTTTGCGGCATTATTAAATAATTTCTAATTTTAGTTACTCTAAAGATATTTTGTATCGCTAGGAAAAACATTACAGGCAGACCACCCGTATGCAAGGCAGACTTGCTACACAGATGGGTGATAATGTGGGACTCACTGGAAAAACCCTGAGCTAAAACCAAGCGGAAACTCTTCACCAAAATAAAACTCCACGGGATCGCCCGCGCATGCTTCTACCAAATAAATTGTAATAGATACCTACATCAACATTTTACGCGCTAAAATTAACATCAAATATTTAATCAAATATCCTACTATAATCTTTTCAAAATCACCTATCAGGGATTACAATGATAACTAAAATGGTAATAAAAATTATAGTTATAATATAAATAGTACATTACTTTTGAAGTTCTCGCAATAAATGTTAATTTAATGAAGATGATGCAAATGAATGTTATGCATATACATTATAAAATAATTAAACAATAGGTAAATATTATAGAAAAATTTCGCGAAATGTGGTGACCGGAAATGTCAAAAGAGAACTGAGTGTCGTAACACTAAGTTCCCGGGTTCCCTCTGCCTACCTTGCTATGTGAGGGAAACAGCGTGAAGCTACAAAAACAAACAGACAAAAAAACCAACGAACCCATATCAGACATCAGACACGCTGTTAAAAATGGAAAAATCTTTGTGATGATAACACTACATTCCTTTGTTTCGTGCGATAAGATACTATCTTTTTTATCTTAAATATTAGGAAACTTATGTGATAACATTTTGTACGGAGCCTTTAAATAGCTTCATTTATCTTTATAAAATTGGTTTGATTCTTTTATTTGAATATTTTGGGAAATTAAAAATGAAACAGACGCAAAAGAGGTCGCGAGGCTACATTTTGTGGGTCCCAACATTTAGGTGTAATATGTTTAAGGACCGTGTTGGATAAAGTCTATCTAATTAACTAACAGCGAGTATTTGCATAAAAACAATGGAGTAGATAAAATAAATTCAATCAATTTCTTGGTTAGTACGGCAGTGTACTGTAAGACGGTACAAATCTAGGCTCAATCTTCTTGAACATAACTGTCTTGCACTACGAGACCTAACAGCAGTGAGTGATATTTGTTTGTATTGATAATTTAACAGCCAAAAACCTCAATCAACAGTTTGAGAGGCCATCGTTTAACTCATGGATCAAGAACCGGATGCAGAAGGCCATATTGCTCTTGCTGACTACATATTTTATAAAAAAAAATAAATTATATTTATTATATGTCTTATTGTAAAAAAACATTTGCATAAACATATTAAAGGTTTAAATTAATTTGGTATTTTTTCAATTTTAGATTGCAAAATCAGCACATAATGACAACTTTTAAATTGCTATACTAATAATTTACTATTAATGTTGATAATTTTGTAAATATTTGAATTTACTAAAGTGAGTGAGTGACGCCTGTCGTGGCGCAGAGGCACAAGCGTGCGACTGCAAGCGCGACAGGTTGTGGGTTCGATTCCCACTCCAGGAAATGTAAAACTTAGTATTTTCATTTCTTGGGTTTGGTAACAAGGCAAAGCGCGGCATTGAGTTCCGCCACTCAACACGCAATGCCTCAATTCGGCGGAAAGTGGGGAACGGAATTGTTGAAAGAGAATGGAGTGTCTTAACATTAGGTTCTCTGGTTCCCTCTGCCTACCCCACTACATGCGGGATACAGCGTGAAGTTGAAAAAAAAAAAAAAACTAAAGTGAAAATGTAATGAATCAATTATTACTAAAATTACAGTCCCCAATATCACTGTAATAATAATAAAACTTGCGAAAATCACCGCTTTGCATGGCATGATTTCGTGTCATCGTAACGATGTATACAAATTGCTTTGATATTTTTAAATACATTATGCAAACAAATCACAAGTTACAACTGAAGGTAAATAAACAAGATAATTCTGGATGCAGGATGGCGTAACACACCAGAGGCTAGTATCGCATCAGGACAATGGGAAACTGCCCTTGAATTAGCACCGGAACTATTCTCATCGAAGTACAATAGATTCAACTCGCCCGCACTGCAGCGCGGCACGCGCTTTACATACAACGCACTAAAGTTGATGATTACAACAATATAATATAAGCTACGAGGATTGAAACAACCTTAAATTGTTTCCAAAACAATATTTGCTACACAATTAATTCTCAGATGGTTTCAATTGGTCCATTAGAGTAATTTATTAATGCAATTAGGGTGACAATTAAGATATTATGCCAATATTCTATAGGGCTCGTTAATCATTTTATTGAAGTCAAGTCAATATTGAAATTTGGCGTCGCAGATAGCTTAAAATAAATTATTCATCAATTTTGGTGGTATATAAATTAATGTATACTACGATGCTCATAAAGTAAACAGTAAACACGTCTGTTTGTCATATTGTAAATGCATATATATTCAATTATTTTAAACAGACAAAAGAAGGGAAACATTATGAGTACAATAATTATAATAATTTATCATTTAACTATTGCTATAATGAAAAGTATTTCACGTCATTCCACACATTAAAAAATGTATATTTTATAATAATTATTAAAATGTTTTGAATGTGTGTTATTTATTTACAAGTATACGCAGGGAAATTTTCTCAAGCGGCACGTATAAATAATATAGGTCGCGAGGCCGTGCCAGGAGCCGACATCGCATCCCTTCGTAAATAAATTCATCCGCACGCGTCTCTAATTATAGAAGCATCGCGGCTTTGCGGAAAAGGTTATAAGATAAATTTAGCAAGCATTATATAGCTTACTAATCAAACGTTAATAAATACTAGTGTACCCCGTAAACGCGTTAATAACGCATTGCGTAGTGACATATATTTCACTTTGTATGAGCATGGATGTCAAACCATGGTAGTGTGTGTAACATTTATTTTATTAATTTAATATACTTTTTATGAATTTTAAAAAAAAAATATTAGCATTCTGCACTCCTTCTCTATGTAAACTATAAGTGTGCCAAGTGTCATGCTCCTCCGTCAGCGTAATTTTCGTAAAAAGGGATTCAAATATATATATTTTTTAACTTCACGCTGTATCCCGCATATAACAGGGTAGGCAGAGGGAACCAAAGAATCTAGTGTTAAGACACTCCATTCTCTTTCAACGAAAAACTCAAAGTTTTTGCTTTACGTATTTATATATAGATATCAACTGATATAATAAATTAACGGAAAATATATTTTTACTTAATTAATCAATAAATAATCTCGATATTGCGTTTCGAGCGATATTGATAACGCCGATATAGTTTGCCGAGGTTTGATAGTGATAGTGGTGTATGCGGGCATAGGCGCCTATGCGTCATCTCCATCGATCAGTGGAGAATTCAACTCAGAATGCGACTCGTTTTGCGAGGGAATAGAAAGGCATTGTTTCATGCGTACGTGAGATCGAAGACCTAATCTCAGGGGTGGTTGACACTAAGGTCATTCTTCTATCGGGTTCGACGGGCACTAAGTAATATAATTTTATATTATAGACAACACAAATATACATATTAAATTAAATATAATTAAAATATAAAAAAATATCTAGGCATTAAATACTTAAAATATATTTAAAATATTAATTTATAAATTATAACCATATTATTTTTACGATATTTTACATTTACTTAATCATCATCGTATAAAAAAGAAAAAAAGGATTAAAACCTTTTTTAAATTTACCGTATTCCATATTCCTAAATAATAAATAATTCGAACTTGCATTTCTGGTTTAAGTCTAATAAACAGTATAACAATTCATTGTGCGGAAAATTTTAAACAATATGGGTCAAATACTACATAGCGTAAAAATATGTATGTCGAAACGATAAAATATGTTACGCATAACCTAATATGTAGACCTTATTTGTTACATACGTAAAACATAGAAAATATTACGTTACATTACAAATGAGGCGCAGCAAGAACAAGTCTAAAACTCTACTGCGGAGCATTTTTTTCTTATTTGTAATTTATCAGTATTATTACAGAGTTGTTTGGTTCCCTAAAGCAAAAAGCCAAATATAGGTTCACAAATATCTCAAGCTCTTCATAACATCCCTTGTTTATCGTTTGAGTTATAATTTCACATAATATAATTTATAAACTTATATTATGATATTTTAGATTAATTATTATAATTCATATAGAATAACATTACACGGGGCAGTCCTTTATCGATGAGTCATACTGTGATCAACCGCCCGCGTCGTATTTGGGTTAAATAGCATTGTGTAGCTCTCTAATACTTCAGATCAATCGATGCGGGTGAAAACAATACCGACATGTTGTCAAGATCATGAGAAACGCTTGTATACAACATATGCACAATGTTGCATAATTTGCAAGCAACTTGCTCAATCTATATAAGCTAAGCTTTTGATATCTCCATTAAATTGTTATAAATTAATATTAGTAAGAGAATGGAGTGTCTTAACACTAGGTTCTCTGGTTTCCTCTGCCTACCCTGCTATATGCGGGTTACAGCGTGAAGTTAAAAAAAAAATGAGCAGAATTATATAAATTACAAATACGTATTAGTGTAATAATCAGGTCCAATGCTAAACATCACTCTTGCCTAAATGTATTGTAAGAATAAATTTGAATATTAAATATGCCTTCTTAATTCATATATGTTGATACGTTTCTCTGTCAATATTTTCATTATTTATATTAAACGTAGACTTTACTATTTCATTTAAATAGGCGTAAAGCAATAGATATGAGTATACTTAGAATACTTTATCTACTGTCAGCTAGTTTAAAGAAACTACTATATCTTAATATCGACCAACGAACAAACCTTAAATGATCAATAAAATTAGTAATATTGAGAAATGTTATATTCTTTCCTTTAAAAACATCAATAATAACAAATATTATGAAAGTATCAATAAAAATAATAAGAATTCTTGTTATTGTTATTGGCGGAAATAAAATATTATAAGGAATACAATGAAGCATGCTATAAGTATGGTAAACAATCACAGAAATACGCGTAATGCATCACTCGTGATGACACATCACTAATTGATTTTCACATTTCGATGTCATATGCATCTCCATTTCTACTAGAAATGCTAACCAAACAATATATAGATTTGGCTCATTTTCAGACGCATTCTAACGATGTAATAATTAAAAATAAAATATTTTTTAATAATTTTATGATCCTAAAACTAAAAACCTAATCACCATAACTCTTATTTAATTATGAAACTAACGATTGTAAATTCTATATCTTGTACGAATTGATTGAAAGTAAAAATGTAGTTTGTATTATTCATACGTTAGTTTAAAGAATGATGATGATGAAGAATGATGAATATCATACAGCACTACAAACAGATAAACAAAAAGATGAATAATGTTTTGGATATCAAAAATATAGCAAACAAACAGGGTTATTCAAATAACTTTGCGTAGTATCTGATCGCGTTGTGACGCAATTTGGACGTGACTGGGTGCATGTGCTGGTTGTCAATTGAAATACCACTCAAAGCAGACAATGTTTATATTTAAAGAATAGAATCTTCACACAATTGGACAAGTGCAAGAGAAAAATAATAGACAAAATGCAAGCTAGGTGGAAAGAATTATCCGTTATTCAAAACATATAGTTTGTCCTAAAATTAATATTGAAACTTGAAATTAAGCATACAGAAGTTCGTCTCATTGCTAATAACATAGAAAGAAAAGTTAGAAAAAAAATTATGGCTCTCCCAAGTGGAACGCGACACAGATTCGATTAAATACAGCCTGCCTTTGCGCGCCTAATGAGAAATCCGAAAACGGTCAAATTGGAAGTAATTGTGATTACCGGTGTTTTTTGCCACCGAAATTGGAAGCTTTATCGAGATATTCACTATAAACAAGGCAGCCGGTAGTTTCTTATTGATGTTAATATAAATTTAATATACACGTTATTGCTTAAGTTGTTTCAAGAAAAAAACAGACATTTAAATAAGCACCTCAAGTAAGTAGGCCATAATTCAAAGTAATTGGTAGATTTCAAAGTATATTTTCGACTACAGTGAAGGCAAGGAATGTTTTGGTAATAAAATATATCATTTAAAACATCCATTACCAAATACAGCAATGGATCTATCTAAAGTAATTATAGACAGTGATTAATAACCACTAAGTGAACGTAATCTCTTATAATACCATAAAACATTTATGATAAGTGGCTTGGCTGTATAAAAGTTGTTTTCTAAAAAATATATGTATTGTAAAATAAACCAAAAGAAATTTAGCATTTTGATATATCCTACAAAAGTAGTTATTCTACAATAATTGATCATATTCGACAAAAATTCATCAGGCAATGTAACTTTAGGTTTATTAGTGGAAGTTAAGCCTTATATAAACCCTCATGACGCTATAAGTCGCCAAGGGGAAAGGAAGCCAAATTCCATCAGGCGTTCAATCTGTTTCGTTTGCCTTTGTTATTGAATAGAAGCAATAATTAATATCTACTATTGCGTTTTGGTTAGTTAAGATTGACCTCTATTATGGGTCTTATGATCAATATACAAAATGCATATATATTACATTTATTTGTACTAATTACAGAACATACCAGTTATTTCATATAATAATAAAA